>NQII01000990.1:230722-411688 GCA_002778355.1 Clitarchus hookeri | reverse complement strand
ATATATATATATATATATATATATATATATATATATATACACACACACTTTAAACTGTGGTGGTGTCAATTTTGTTATTGCCAATACAATGCAGGCAAATAGTGCATAATAGGAGATCTAAACTCCAGATACGAAATGGGTGAATCGAGGAGTCTGATGAGCTTATACATGTTGGTCAAACGTTCCTCAAGAGAGTTGCCCGAACTGGGGAAGAACCATTCGTTTAACAGATGAGCATATAGTTTACCCTGTGGCTCTGAATTCCGGTATTTTGCAGTGAACGTTCTGTGGAATTCCTCAAATGAATGCTTGGCTTCAAGTTCTAATTCTCATCAATGCGTAGCATGCCCTTCAAGGAGATTTCGACGATGTAATTTAGTACTTAGTTCCTTGCAAACTTACAAACCACGAAGTACCATTTCAAGAGTATCAAAAACGAAATCAGATTTTCCATGTTTTATCCATGAAAGTTAGGTAATTCGTCTAGAATAATATGAGACGAACTGGGCATTGTGATATTTTGCACCGTGCTGTGCTGAGGAATTACAACACCAGGCACTGGAACTGCGGAAGAGTTCTCGCAATCTAGCTTCAGTGAATTTAGATGGCTCAGTTTCCAGGACGCGATTATTAATATCTTCACTCGCATGACTCTCCCGTTCCATTGAGCTACCTGCATTTAAATTACTCAACTGCAACCTGTGTAAATGGTCTCGCAAATCAGAGAGGTTGATTTCCTTTATCTCGTTATGAGCTTGGCACTGTTTAGACTCTCGATATATTTTGCATGAAACATCCCCGATCTGTAGCATTTCATTTTCTGGTACTTGATTTACTGCCTTGTCCTTAAAATAAATAAAACTATTTTGAAACTCGGACATTAACGGTTGTAATTCAGCACGCAACATGACTTTATTATGCTGAATTTAAGTTTTGAGTTTCTCTTGTGCTGGTTCGGTAATGTTCATAGCATTATGAATAGTCTGCATTTATACATTAGTTTCGGATTGCTGTTTTGCGTTGCTTCCAGATTGTTCTGCAGTGCTGCCAAACTGTTTTTGTATTCTGCTCTATTAGCTTGTATTTTGAGTGATATACTGTTCTCCATTACTGCCTGGCTGTTTTTAATCGGGTACAAATTGTTCTGAATTGAATACCAGGGAACTGAGGGTTCTAGTAGCTCTGACTACGGCAACCATAGTATTTCAAGACATAATATATAATGTGCTCTAACTTCAGAATACTGATGTTACATTTATCAAAATTCGTATAAAGTTGTTAGCGGTAAATCCAGAAGATTTAGGTGCGTCGCTGTACTGCATTACCTCGTCTGGAGTACTATAAGCTCATATCGGTAAACGGAGCTCACTGGAAAGCGAATGGAAAGTGATACGTTACGTCAATTTTTGGAACATAATGCGTCACGCAAGTGTTATCAGTTGTATTGTCATGGATTATATTGGCCCTCCAGGAGCCACGCTATCAGTCACGTGTTATGTTCCTGTGAAATTTCCAGAAGTTTAATTATTCTGGAGAGCATTAGCAGGGCCTGTTGCAACCAATACTGCCTGAATTCCCATTGAGTTTTTTAGAGTACTATACACTTTCCTAAGTCTCTAGCCGGAACAAAATATGTATTGGTGTTTTCCGATATATTCACAAAATTTGTAAAATTATTTACATAAGTGCATGCGACGGCTAAGGCCGTACTAGATGAATGCAAAAAATTCGGGCAAGAACTAGGTAAACTGACAGCAGTTCTAACAGATAAAGGGACTCAATTTACTTCTAAAGTCTGGTCAGCTGGGTTGACTAAGATGGGCATCAAGTATACCAACATATCTGTAAGAAACCCCCAGTCGAATCCAAGCGAGCGATTCATGCGCAAACTCACTCACATGCTGCGTATTCTTTGCCACTCCAAACATCAAAGTTGGAGGAGCTATTAACCTGCAATTTAATACTTGCATTATAATGTCGTACACGAGTCAAGTGGTCAAATGTCCACTGAAGTGATAAAAGGCACATTTTCAAGACTACCATTTCGCTCTTTACCAGACAAGCCTTCGGATGAATCTAATCAAGATTTTGAACAGAATGGAGAAGCACTATTAGCTTAAACTCGAGGGTTGGCAAAGCAGTGATTAATTAAGGGGTCTGAACATAACAGAAGGATCACAAGTTAATACGCGAGCATGATTTGCATCAAAATGACATGGTGCTGGTTTAAGCCCACTTTATACGTAGCCAGGCGTAGTTCATCACAAAAAAGTTACTGTCTGTATTCTCTGGGCATTCCGGGATTTCGAAGGTTATTTAAGAGAATTGCATGGAACTAGTAGGTGAAGATAACGAGCTATCTCCAAGTGAAAAAAAAGCAGGACTAGAAGGTTGAGTGGTGATTGTATAACCTGTTTATTGGCCTTGGAGACGAAATTATTTTAAGCTCAGTTAAAACTGATAGTTGAAGCATGGCATGATTCCAGTATTATGTGACATACCAAAATAATTTTTCTTTGTCCAGCTGGTTTTTGTTAGCTGTCAGTTTAAGACACTTACATACTTTAATTTTAGTTTGTTGTGAACATTTTCCCCAGATATATACTGCGCCATGAGATTTTGTTTCATATTTCACTATTTGAGGACGTGGTTAAAATATTAACAAGCTTTAACTATGAAATTCATTGCACGGATGGTGGTGTGAAGTTCTGACTAGAAAACAGCGTCTTCTCTGCATTTAACGGCATCTATACTTGTGGGAGGTGAATATCGACATTTTAGGATACATTAGATGAATTTGTTATATCATGATGCTCGGCGTCAGTTTGGCCCAGATGCTGTTTATTTGCTGGGTTCCTGTTAGAGCATGAGCCATGCAGCAGGGTGATGCCGCTACTACCATTCTTGTAATTCGTAGGGATTATATAAAGTACTAGCCAACCGGGCCGGCTTCGCCCGGTAACAATTTAGTTTTTACAGCGATACTTTGAAAGACAAAAATGGTTACTGTGGGTCATCCTTAAAAAATAAACATATACTATTGCGAACTTTTCTGTATACCTTTTTGAGAGCTACAATCCTGTAGTACATTAATTTGATGTATCTCTTACGGTTTAGTCAGCGAAAGCCATGTAAGCGCCCTAAAAGCGTGTTTTTTACGACTTGATTACAAACGGTTCGACATTTTTATACTATCCTTATATTAAATATAAATGTATTATACACCAAAACCTTTCTCAAGAAATTTTGTAAATGATGTTGAAAACAGCATCAAAATCCATATAGTAGTTTAGAAGTACTAAGTGAATACACAGACAGACGCGGATAAGCGATTTTGTTTTATACTACTTAAGAGATCAGTTAGTGTATATCGTTTGTTATTGTTTCGTTAATTGACTTGCATTTTTTTGTAATAAATGATGATGGATGATGTTGGTATACTGTCTTTGTGACTTGATGATCAGGGAGTTAAATCAATTGAATGTTTGTGGTTTCATTTTGTTAAGTATATGTGGGAATTTTTTAAAGGATGTTTACTCGTATTTGCATTATGTGAATTTTATTATATTGCTCATGATTGCATTTTTACCTCTACCCGCACACTTAGTCCTGTAATCCCTGTTATTACTTCTGCGTTATGATCCTGTTATTCTGTCGGCGCACTTTTTTCCGTGGTCAGATGGTCCTTGAGATCCTCGGAGGTCCAGGAGGAAGTGTGCACGCAGCCAGGGAGAAGAAGCGTATCATTCATAGCTCACTTTTTTCATGCCTACCATAATTCAATTAATTGGATATATTTTTGTGTGCCTACAATGTGGTCTGCCATGTGTGGTTTGAGTATTACAATGCTATTTTTACTTATAGTTTGTAGCATGTTGTTGAGTTGTAGCTTCACAGTTCGAGAGAGGGGGTGATGAACGACGGCAGAGTGTCTGCGTTTCTTCGCTTCCCTGTGTGGAGAGACCACTGTGATACACCATTCTCGCACCCTGTTGCGCTAATTGTGGCCTGTTACAAATATATGTAACATTCCTTTTCTAATAAGGTTAACCCCAATCAATTTTATTTGCAGTGTCCCAATATTCTTTCAATTTATTTTTCTTTATATGCGATGAAACATCTTTTCTTCTGTGAGCCAGCCTCGGTGTACAGGTTGCCAGGGAAGTTATTGATATGTTTTTGCTGTAGCTATTCTCCCAATGGACATTAATGTTTTCTGTTTCTGGTTAATACAGAAGGGTAAATTATAATTTATATCTATTGTTTTCAACCATCGTATTTGCCAATCAGCTAGTAGTTAAACTTGCATTATGATGAAGTTCAGAATTATGTCGTGCATTAAGTCCATTTTAACCTAATTGGATTATTATCTCATACGTGTATATATATATATATATAGCCAAAGCCTTGAAGAGTTTTTACGAACTTACCTGCACAATTGTATTCAGGATTTGCACGCGTACTTTAATGCTACTAGTCTGTTTCAAATGATGTATTGAATAGCTCACTAAGTTTGGAAATGTAATGAAAAATAACATAAGAGTAATAATTTATTTAAAATTTTCAGTCTGGGACAGTGAAAATACTTCCCTAGACCATCACTTATATGGGCAACACATACAGCCGCATAAGTTGCAGGAAGTATTAATCAGTGAGGATAGATCCTTACTAGGTTGTAGTTCATTACCCTAGACTCAGACGATTATTCAATTGCAAAATATGAAGTGATTTGCTGAAGTGGAAAGATGCAGACGAAATACTGCATGTATAGAAAATACCATCGTTTGATGGCCTGAGCAAACTTCAGATTGCGAAGCCATCATAAATAGTCACCTGTTGGCTATGTTCAAGGTTTAGCACTATATTTATATATCAAACACAATAAAAATTGCGTTTTCACCGCGATTGTCTGAATACGTGTTCCACGTGATGTGAAAATTTTCATGTACATTCACAAACATATGCAAAAAGAAGTCGGCGCTCAAAATTGCGGTGACACTTGTATTCCGGTGGTAAATGTGCTGTACCGGCCGTATCAGTTGCTTCTTGCATGTTCATGTGTGTATTAAAAAATATGGACATGCTTCCAGGCTTTCAATCACTACTATGCATTTTACTGCAAACAGTATCGCTAAGGGTGTCATGCCTGAGAGATCATTTTCGTACAGTGGCCTTACATTTATTTATAACTTTATGACATTAATACGTTATAATTTTTTTTAGCACTACCCTGTCTTAATGCACCAGAACGGATGTAAATAGAGAAAGCTCAATTTAAAATTATTTACATGTGTCGCAAATTAAACGCCGGACGTACATTCAGTAATGTGTACGTTTCTTGGAAATTGCTGCTCCTTGAATTCGGCAAATGTTAATACACCTAGTGTTGTGAGGATACTTTCGCTGCCGGGCATTGTTTCATTTGATGGAGATTACAGTAATATTACGAGGTGAACAATTTCGTGAACCTCAACTTGATCAATACAAATCAATTGTTTAAAACCAGTCGTCCAAATGCCCCACAAATTTTAATACAAAATTAGTGTAGAAGCACAGTTATTAATTTGAAGTAATTTTATGGTAGTGATAGGTTTATGTGTTATTGAAATCTTTGTATATAATACACTATGCAGATGTTGAATGTTCTGTCATACATTCCCTCTGCAGTCATCATAGGGGACAGTTAATTATTTAGATCCGACTTAAAGATATACACTCTTTATGCAAATTACCTATGACCACAATTCGTACATTTATTATTTTAAGTTTTTTTTGCTTGACGAACATACTCTTAGAGTTTGCCTGTGTAACTCATATTTATACTGTATATGGCACGATATCTCGTGTACTGTACGGCCAGATAATAGTGTCCTGTTTGAACATATTTAATACATTTTACCAAAAAATATTGCATATTTTATTTCTCTTTAATAACCATTTCTAATATACCTTTTTATTTCTTTTGAACAAATAATAAGATCTACCAGTTTCTAATATAAGCGTTCGATTAAGGGATACACATTTTAATTATAGTTCGTCTAAGCATAATAGTTTTATTTACCTCTTTTTTTTTTTTGATAAATTTGCAGTGAATCACGTTTTCACTCTTGCAATGTTTTTACTGAGAAGAAAAATTACATAATGAGATAGAAATTTAAGCAAATAGAATAAGCTTTCATATGTAGTTAGCTATACATAATTAATTAAAGTAAAACTACCAGTGAGTAGAAGTGGACAAATGGGGGAATTTTCCACTTTCACACACTGATACCTAGATAGCTATAAAAACTAAACTCCGGAAATCGAGAATTTGTAATCAACCCTTTGCTACAACGGTCATTTCCAAATTTAAATTACTTTTCACAACGAATAGGACAGTTTTATTATCCATACCCGCTAATGACAGTTTGGTAGGAACAACCAAATTATTTTTAAAATTGTACTGTAATTCAAAATTACGTTTTCAACATGCTATAATTGTTATTAAAATCTAAACAATTAAAATATTTCAGTAAGTTTTGTACGTACCTGGAAGTTAGACAAATAAAGCTCCTTATGTTAAGTTTTTAATATAAAAGCACCGTACAGTTTTTTACCTCTGTATGAAAAAATGAGTTAACACTTGTCATCACTGTTTCACTACTTTGTTTAAGTTGGAATGTTGTGCCATTTGGTAAACAGTCTGCCCATCTTATGTGTGCTCTGCCGGTACTAAAGTTTCTTTCTTCAGATCGAGTTTGCGGAGCGGGCCTTTTCCTGTGCGACGACGGCAGATGTGTGTCCCTCAACTACAGATGTGACGGCGACAACGACTGCCGAAGTAATAGCTGGGAGGAGGAACAGGACTGTGGGAACAGAGGTAAGACATTGTGCTGTGTGCTTGCAGTGAACACGAATATGTGATCTTGTCATCTGAGCGGTAGCAAACTGGTGATTCCCNGACATTGTGCTGTGTGCTTGCAGTGAACACGAATATGTGATCTTGTCATCTGAGCGGTAGCAAACTGGTGATTCCCGACTTTCTCGTTCCCTGAACTGCCAGAACCCTGTGACGAGCACTAAAAAAAGATTTATTAGAGATTACATTAATTATTGGGTTTATGGCTTATAGTTTCCAAGGCGAAATTGTGGTGCACAGTAACAAGTAGATAACATTCATATCTCCCAGAGTAAGGTTACTTNGACATTGTGCTGTGTGCTTGCAGTGAACACGAATATGTGATCTTGTCATCTGAGCGGTAGCAAACTGGTGATTCCCAACTTTCTCGTTCCCTGAACTGCCAGAACCCTGTGACGAGCACTAAAAAAAGATTTATTAGAGATTACATTAATTATTGGGTTTATGGCATATAGTTTCCAAGGCGAAATTGTGGTGCACAGTAACAAGTAGATAACATTCATATCTCCCAGAGTAAGGTTACTTNATATAGTTTCCAAGGCGAAATTGTGGTGCACAGTAACAAGTAGATAACATTCATATCTCCCAGAGTAAGGTTACTTCTAATAGAGGTTGGGAAGATCAATGTTAAAAATTTGGCAACCAAAAATTATTGCCACTAGGTAAGCGCTAATGTAGCATGTGTATCAGATTTTCTCTATTTTCTACGTTGAAAAACATGACAATTGTAATAATAAATCAAATACGAAATAACTTCTTGACTAAGTAAAATCTTTCTCTTTTATAATTCACGTAGCTTAAAATTTTAATATAATTAACTTTTGGAACACTGCGCACCTAGCGGCGGAAATTTTTCCAACGATGAACTTTCCCATAAGAAATCTCGTGTTGTTCCTAAAATAAATAGAATTAACCGTACTCACAATAAAACATTTTGCTACGACAGAAAAACTGCATCCATTATATTCTGTGAATGCGCGCTGGCGTATTGGAATTTGCCACTATCTGTCTAGCAACGACGCCATATTTGTCCGTGTTCGTCTCCTTGCATCATATTACGAACTAATCCATGAGGGATATTACTAAGAAATTAGGATTGATTTACAAAATTACTTTATTTCACGTAAATAAATGTTACACGTCAATTATTTCAGAAAATAAACTTCCCGCGAAGTGAAGTGTCCATTTCTTGAAGTGTGTACCACTTCCACTATTATATTTGCATTTCGTGCATGCCTAATTTCCCAATACCGAGTGAGGTGGTGCAGTGATAACACACTGACCACGCATTCCAGAGGAACTCTTTCAGATTTCGGGTTTAGCAATCCAGATTTTGAATATTAAAGGTTGTTAAACCATTCCTAAAACATACCTACCTACCGACCAAATCCCGCAACACACAAAATATTTTTGTGAGCCCCACTAACGAATATCTGTCAACATCATAACATGTTTACTGCGAATTATTGCTTACCAACACTTCGAACTGACTGGTCCTTTTGTGATTGTCACCTAATACTGATATGTCAAAAAATTTAGTTTATACCACAAAATCTTTTGTCATTTCTATAGTGACAAAAAATTTCGCGGCCACAAACAAATGTTTTTTGTCACCACAAAACTGCTGCGAAACCATTCCTTCGGCAACTCTTAAAGACACCGGGATGTAGTCAAGCTACACTTAATAATTGTCATATACGAGCATGTGTCCACTGAAGGATAACATATATAACATACACCCACATCACTACTCATACACGTGACTTTGACAGTTCTGAAGGACGGTAATGAACCAAATGTGGGGAACACGTTCAGATGACGAGAATGTATTTGCAATATGTTTAGTCTGTGAGCTGGTGTGCATTAATCACCATTCTCACATGTTACATACGTAAATTGTGGAAAACATTATTTCCTCTGTGGCGAAAAAAAGGTTTCGATTAATAAATATATTTTCTTGTGATTGTATTGTACCATTAAAATGTAACAATTTAATGTTTGAATATTTAATATCAGAGCTATAGTTTTTCAGTTATGATTATTCAAGGTTTTCAAGCATGGAACATAACTTACACTCTAGACGCCCTGGCGGGCGTCCTAGTATTACCGACGATCACCGCGATGCCCCACTTAGTATAAGCGTACCTGTTTGTACATTCTATTTTTAAACTTCTCCGACCTATTGTAAGATTTTTCAAGGTTATGGACTTTAAATTTACTGTGGTAGTTTTATGTTTTTCATGTACGTATTAACCTATGGAATTCCAATTTCAGTGTAAGATTGTTATATGTCCCTTTTTTAAATGTTTAATAAATTCGTTTTATATATGTCTCTAACTATATATTTATNGTGTAAGATTGTTATATGTCCCTTTTTTAAATGTTTAATAAATTCGTTTTATATATGTCTCTAACTATATATTTATATATTGTTTAGAAGAACTCTTTTTTGTGTTTTTATTAAATTATTGTATTTGAATTAATTCGTATACCAATGTTTGTTCCTCTAAAGGAAGTTGTTTTCATAATATTCCACGTAACATGCTTTTCGGATGCCGCCTTTACGGGCTTCTACAGNAGGAAGTTGTTTTCATAATATTCCACGTAACATGCTTTTCGGATGCCGCCTTTACGGGCTTCTACAGCCCCTTATTAATTGAGATTGACCATGGGCGTCATATTTCAAATCTCGTATTTTGAAGGCAGCAATCCCCTGGCACAATTTAGCTTTGTGTTTCCGAAACACGCGGCTTAAATTATAAGTATTATGTTTGTTTTAATTAATTTATACTTTAATTTATTTTATTTGTGGTTATTATGTCTGAGAATGCCACAGGATACGTGTTTTGAACATAAATATACATACAGCGGTTATAATTACATGGAACCCTAGGATATATATATATACATATACAGAAACACACACTACGTGTTTCGGAAACACGTGGCTAAACGTCATACACCCGGAGGTAAACACATGCTGGCTGTAATACGGCTTCGCACGCTGAATAACTATTGCCAAGAACAAACAGGCAGCAAACAAATTAAAATTAGTTAATGCGTTACACCGACGTTAAGTTGTGTTTCGTGGCACATTATGTAGCAAGGAGGTAGAAACAAAGACAAAATGTTTCTGTGCAACTGCCTAACTCTGGCCGTTCTTCAGATACTGTAACTACATGTGTTAGCAGGTAGTCGAAAAGTGTGAATGAATTTGTCTAGATCTGATGTGATAAGAAGAGAGAAGGAATAATATGCTACGTTGCGAGTAGTGTGACTCTGTAGTAATGTCTTAAATAAATTGGGTTACTCACAGTGTGTTCAAAGATTTTGCATGTATGCTGGTTGGTATGGGCAGAGATGGCACTAACTGACAGCACAACAAAACATTCATTGCAGCCAATACAGCTTATTTTGGAAGACAACTTCATACTACTAACTGTTTGAAATACGCACCTCTAACCTCATTACAGAAGGTGTAGCGGTACATTCGAGACTGGCATATCCATTCAGACACCTGGTGTGTCTCGCACCTTATGGCTAACAAGTCCTCCTCGGATTGAATGAGTGTCTCATATACCAGCGCCTTGACGGATCCCCACAGCTAAAATGCTAATGGGGTAAGGTCCGGCGAGCGTGGCGGCCATGCAGCAGGCCAGCCCCGTCCTATCCAGAGATCGGAATATGCTGCGTTCACGTGGTCACGCACAATTCTCGTGAAACGGAGTGGAGCGCCGTCATGTTGTTGCCACATCTATTGCCTGACGTGAGCAGAACGTCCTCTAGCATGTTTGGCAACGTGAACTGCAGAACTTACCAATTCTGGAAGTCTGTCAAACGAATTGGCAGCATATATGGCCCAATAACATTGTCGCCAAGTATTCCAGTTCAAATGTTAATCGCATATCGGTGTTGGTAGCCCCTCATTGCAGGTGCATGTGGGCTAGATTCATCCCGTATGTGGCTATTTCGGATATTAAAATACCCTTCCTGTGTGAATGTTGCTTCGTCTGTGAACATAACAATAGCAGGAAAACCAGTAACCATTCCATACTGATGCAGGAACCACTGGCAAAAATCTCAACGAGGAGCATTATTTTCTGGCCGTAATGCTTGCATCTTTCGTACACTGTACGGTCGCAGCAGCTGTTCATGTAGTACACGCCATACTGTTGGATTCGATGCATCCATTGTAGTACGATAGCATGGGTGCTAATAGAAGGGTTTTCCTCTGCGCTCTCCAAGACTGCATCTTTAAAACGCGGGGTTCGAACTGTTCCACCTCGCTTCCAAAGCGTGCCCGTTTCTCGTAGTCGCTGTGAGACTTTTCCGAATGTATGACTGTTAGGCTGATGTACAGGATATCGTTGGCTGTACAAACGTGCAGCTTCCCTTCCGTTTCCTCTCACTTCTCTATACACCACACCACGCCCATCATCTCTGAATAAGTGTATGATGCAGGTCCCTTTCTTGCAGCAGTGAAGCTACGCAGTGCATAACATGCTGCTCTGACATCAAGGTAGGGCAGCGTTAATGCTGGGGTGTGTTATGATGGGGGACTGCTATGACATTCAACAACGTGCGTTTACGATTGCAAGCCAGATTCAGGTAAACAAATCACTGATTGTAGTATGAAGATAATGTTTTCCGGTAGTGTGTAAGTGTCCTCATCACTACCACGCTTAAGCACAACCTGCTAAAACATGTGGTTATAGTATCTGCAGAACTTCAAGATTAAAGCAAATGCACACAAACATTTTTTCTTCGTTTCTACCCCCTTATTTCATAGTGCATCACCAAAAACAACTAAATGTTGGTGTAGCGTATTTACTAATTGTTAAGTGTTTGCTGCCTGTTTGTTCTTGGCGATAGTTATACAGCGTGCGACGCCGTATTACAGCCAGCATGTGTTTACCTCCGGGTGTACGACGTGTTGACTACCCATCAGGCCGTAGTATTGCCACAACTGAAAAATTTGTGTGCGTTTAACACGAAAACAGTCGGTCCTAGAGAGTTGCAATAAGAGTGCCTTTTCGGCTAATGACGACGCAATGCTTAATATTGTTACGCGTTGACGCTCGCACTAGACGCTAGCTCCATGCACGGCCCGGCTGTATGAGTGTGGGTGGAGGTGTGTATTACCCAACACGGCCTTCCCCTCCCCCGGGCAGATCCATTTGAGCGCCCGTTGTCGGGCACGGCCGAGAAATATTGACAGCGGTGACCTGGCTGGCGTCACAGCCCCCCCCCCTCCCATAAACCATGCTACAGAAACTGACGAGTTTTGACGGTGGGCAAGAATATTCTGGGAACAAGGATCCTTGACGCAACGCGGCATTTAGAGAAATTTCTGGGCGATGGCCTACGACCCTGTAAATATTGCAGTGGTCCACGGGTTTGGAGTCTATTGGTAGAAGTATTTTGCTGAGAGCGATAACCCGGACGGAGTAGAGTGCGACGAGGGATATCGGCAAAGAGTACGGACGATGACGGGAGTTTGCGAGGCGACGGCGGACGAGGTGTTTGTATTGTGAATGGACGAGATTACATGATACTCGACGAGTAAAGGCTACTGTACATGAGGGCGCTCAGAGAACTCCAGAACATTGCGAACTGGTGGGACCTGTACTAAACTCAGGTGGGATTGAATGAACATGTGATATGGATTATAATGTAGCTGTCAAATAAGGGCATATATGTTATAAAATAATTTAATAGTTCTTTGACACACTGTCTTTTGGGACTGATTTTTTATTATTTAATTACATTAATTAATTTGAGGTAATTTTAAATTGTATATATTGAATTAATTAATTGTAAACATCAAGTTATATCAATTTATTTTGAGATGTTGTGTCGAGAGAATTTCGTTTGTAGTTATTCTAAGTAAAATTAAGAAATTATAATTAAATCTTTTATTTAATGAAGACATCCATCCCTTAACGAACCTGGTTTAGTACACTAACTTTGAGAAAATTGTAACAATATGATAGCTTCTAACATCATTTTTATCTTAAGGTAACACAGTTGTATGCAATTACAGGGGGCAAACTGATATTTTTTACATGATGAGGAGGAGTAAGACGTACCGTACCTTCATTTTATCCAATATCTTGGTTTAATAGATTCGTTTACAATACTTTGTTCCTCTAACGCAAGTACATTTCATAATATCCTACATAACATGCTTTTCGGACTCCTCCTTTAAGGACTTCTACAACTTATTAATATGGATCATGTGTGTCATATTTCAAATATCGTCTTTTAATGTAAGCAATCTCCTGACATAGTTTAGTCACATGTTTCTGTAACACAATGTGCGTGTGTGTATATATATGTATATATGCATACATGTATACAAATTTGCTAGACGATACATAAGATAGAATTGTGTACAGTATAGTTGTATGACTTCTAACCTGAATTGAATATTAAAGAAGGAACAAAGCCCTAATTATCACTTCACAAAGTTAAGCCCTCCGCTCACGGAACAATTTTTCCTTCGAGATCGTATGCGTGGTGCGTTGCTTAGTGCTGCACATGCTCGCCCACTTGAAATACCGCTGCCTATGTGCAGTGCTGCGAGATTGACTGCTATTTTTCTCTAATTGAAATGGTGCTATTTTCCCTGGGATTTTCGATGCTAGTGTCTGACTTCAGCCAATGAAAACAGGTGTTAATGTCCCGCACGTGTGATCAACGAATATTTTGTTAGTTTTATCTGGAATATTAAATTTATAGGAAATTAAAAGCGAATACGTGAATTATCATTGCACAGTAAAATGTGTATACGAAAAATGTATCATACGAATTTTACATAAATAATAGATGTCCAACTGCATATAATGTGAACATCAAAATATAGGTGCATTATGAGACTTGACACAAGATCGACTAGTGTAAATAGGACAAAAGGAACGGTTTTTGTGAGAACATAAACGTTACTTTTATCATTTCGCTATAACTTTATGACAAACAGTAAAGATCGTAGACCACCTACTTTAAATTTAAATAACATTTATGCTTAGAAAACGCGTTATCAGATGGTTATGCAACTGTGACATGGTAGCGTAATAGCGTTCTTTGCCATTATAAAGAGGGCTGTGGGTTCGATCCCAAAACCATCTCGAATATACATTCAAGTTACTATAATTTTCAAAGATTATGATGGCCCGTAAACGGGGAATGTCAAAATCAGCTAAAACAAATATATATATATATTTTTGTAATCATTAATTAGTCAATGGATTTTGCAATTTCGTCGAGTACTCTCATACTCAGCATTTTTGGTTAACTTGAATAAGTTAATGTAACAGATAAATAGTTAGGTCGTGGTAACAGACACCCATTATAAAGGAAAAAGAACTGAATTACAATAACATTTTATTGAAAAAAAAATTAAAGTAATGGCGCTATACTTTAAAAGTTGTTATCGAAATAAAACGAACGACAGTCTTATGCCAAGATAATAAAATCCAAAATATATTTCACTAAGACACACAAAACTTCTGCATGTACTTAACACTGTGTTTTAATTGTATATTACGAAAGTTTGTATGTAATAAACTAAAATGTTGCTGTAGCTCAGCTTTAAACATTTTGACAGTTTGTTTGCATGGTTAATATTTTTGGGAAGAAAAAATATAATGAATAAGTTTAAAAATATTTGTACCTGAGGTTAAAAATTATACATTCAAAGAAAATAAATTACTACTTATAAAAACATTTATTACAATTAAAAAAAGTAACTAATAGGGCACAGAGCCCGAATATAAGACAGGGACCTAAAATGAGAACCCAGTGTTTCTCGTCTGGATTGTGCTGCACTGTAACTTTGTAACGCAGAACTACATGCAGCCTCTACATTGCGCAACATATAGAGCAGAGAGCTCATTTGGAAGGCGTGTTTCCTCAGAAGTGGCCATTGTTTGAAATCTAATGTTGAAAATATTTCACACCCCGAAGGTTTCATCGTTGCAGAATGAGTAAGGCGAGTTGAAAATACGTTTTGTATACTGTTTGACGGAGTTTACTCTATGGTGAACCTATAACAGTATTAAAGCGATTTCATAATCACTGCTTTACTGCAGCAACATGGTTGATGTCCGTTGGCTACACAGTTCTTAATATGAGACCTATGCAGGTTTAATATTATGAGACAGGTCTCATATTACGACCCAGTGTATGCAGAGGTCTTATAATTAACACCTCATTATATTTAATGAACATCATAATTAAGTAGTTAGTTTCATTGTTAGTGGTAGGGTTAATTACAATATATGTCAGAAAACGACCTGAAAACATTTTATATGTATTGCAGTACATTGTACAATAAAAAGCTAGTATGCAAATGGACTTCAATCAAGAATAAATGGTGCAAGCGAACCTATTGAACCACCGCCGAGCTGCAGAAATGGAGTAAAAATATATTTATGTCAGCGAGGTCTAGTAAGTCCTGAAAATATCCAGCCACTTCCACGGTTCTCCTCGTCTCCTGAGCATAGATCTACAAGAGCTGTAACTACTAATCTTATTAAAAGTACACCCTACAAAGACAGTTTAGTTGCGAGCATTCAAAAGATACTAAAGAAACCTCTTTCCAAATTGGCATTTGAGGAAAGTAGTAGTCCTAGACCCGTGACATCTAAGACTATTCAGGTCTATATGCCTCCAAAACCGCCACCAACTAAAGGAAAAGGAATTCGTCCTAAACTTATGATTCAGGCGATTCCGATTACTCTTTGACAGACACCACTAATAGTTCGGAATCTGATAACGAAAACGACAAAAGAGTGTCTAATTTGTGGCTTGCGGTACTCTGACGATAAGGACGGTGAAGAATGGAGGCAATGCAGAATGTGCTACAAGCGGATGTATGCGAATTGTGGAGAAGATGCACAGTTTATCTGCGCAAAGTGCCGAAAATACAAACGTGTAAACAACTCGAAGCACTTTTGCAACTCCATTATGAAGTGAACTAATTCCGGATTATAGTTAGTTTATCTGAAAATAATTATATAAATATTATTTGCAGTCTATGAGTTATTAGTCTAATGATTTTTTTATGCAGCAAAGACAAGTGCTTCAATTGTTTTTGTAGTTCAAATTACATTTTGTGTATGTCGATATGATAAATAGTGGAATTTCTTTGCATTACAAAAAGCATCGTATTAACGTGGTATTTCTTTTGGGGTTTCATAATAGGGAGCCTACATAAATGACGCATCAAGTATCTCATCTGATATCTTTTTGTTGTATTGTGTAAACTCTTCACATTTTATTATTTTCAACATTTATAGCTCAAATTCTAATGCTTTATTTTTGTCCATCTGTTATTTTATTAAATATTGTTCTGTTTTCCAACTTGCTATTACGTTTTGAAAAAAAAATTCATATTCGGGTTCTTTACCCTATTAATAATGAGCCTACTTTCCTCTACACATGTGCAAATAATTTCTAATGAAGATCTTAAAAGCTTATATGGCGGAGAGTTCCTGACTTCTCGTTGACAGCAAAAATATATGAGATGAAAACAGAAACATATACAACAATATGGAGACAATTACAAATATACATGTGCCTTACCCGGGACTCGAACCTGGAAAACCTCGTACCATGAGCTAGCGTGCAATATCTTCTTTAAGAGAACATACCTTAAGAGAACCTACCACCTTATCGTGGTTGGATTCAGAGTATCGTCTGCGAATGTAATCAGTATAATGTTTTGAATAATAGGGATTACTAACCTGAAATATTAACATGGCAATCATTTTGAAAATAAGTATCTGAGCCATTTAAAACACGTAAGTTTACATGGCCTACCGTAGCGTTAATTGTGTATAGAATTAGGTAAAAAACGGTTTGGTTTGTTCCTGTTATATGGCATAAAAATTTTATTTTCTTATTTGGTGTTATTTTACAAAATTGCCTAAAAAAAAAATGGTTGCCTGTAAAGTCGGTTTTACGGGCGAAGATTTTACGTGACAACGTAGTGCTGCGCGCGCGGCAGACCGATCATAGTTGAGTGGGAGAGAGACGCAAGGCATTCGGCGGGCCTCTCTCTCGTTCGGTGACTCATCGTAACGTTACCGAGCGTTACACTTTTTCATAAGTGACTCCCAGCCGCAACCTAATTTAAGACGTTGTCACGTCAAAAGATGTTATGTAATCGATGCTTCTAATAGATAATGTCAACCTACGAAGTTTGGTAAAATTTAGACAAGTTTTTCGATAGATATGACAAACTTATCGAGGCATTTATATGGCCGCGAACTTGAAAATCAATGCCTGAACCCACTTAAATAATGTAAGTTTACATGGCCTTCTGTAGCACTACAGGTGTAACAAATTTGGTGATAATAAGTGTAATTATTCCCGAAGTATTGCAAAATGTTTAATTTTCACACCTGGTACAGTTTTGGAAATGGTGGGAAAAAGAACATCTCTGTATGTATAATTTGTGCTTTAAATGAATACTGTTTGTGTACAAAATTTAGTTAAGTTTTGCTGAATTGTTTAACAGATTTAATATAATAACCTCATTTATTAATTACAACACCTTAAAAAAAGGCCTCTCGCACCTAAAACATGTTAGTTTACATATCATTACTTGCGGGTAAAATTTGGTGGAAATCGGTTTATTCGTTCTTGATATATAAAATAACTCCATATTTATGTCATGAATTTTATAAATGTAGTATAATTATGATAGATACTGCCAGCATACAAAGTAAACTGAAATAAATCACATATTTTCGTAGATAAGCTAAAATGTTTTTATAGCCGCTATTCTGTAAATAAGCGCCTGGCACAACTAAAAGTATTCAATAATATGGCCTACAACAGTACAACTTCGTCGCCAAATTAGGTCAGAATCGTTTGATTATATCCCAATATATTACATTAAATAATAATTTTTTCATGTGCTACTATTTTTTGAAATTGCGGAGAAATGAGGCTTTTTGTAGAAACATTTTATGGTTAAACTTATATACTTCTATCATACTAAGCTGAGTTCAAATTTGCCTCGAAGTTTCGTAAATGTAACATACTGAACTAAAATGTTTTTATAGCCGCCATTATGAAAGTGAACGTCTTACCCACTCAAAACATGTCACCTTGCATGACTTGCCAAAGTACTACTTGTTTGTAAAATGTTGTGGGAATCTACTTATTTTTTTAGACAAGACACAACAATTTTTATTTTTCATGTGATGCTCGCGTACAAAATGGCGGACAAATTTACTTTTTGTGGACACATTTAATGTTTGTAATATGTAATGCCAGCATACAAAGCTATGTTGGATTTAATAACATTGTTTCGACGCTATATGGTGGCCATATTGAAAATAGGTGACTAGCATACATAAAACATACCCTTTTAAATTACCTTCTGTAGTATTACTTGTTTGCCCAATTTTGTAGGAATCGTTCAATTTCTTACCGAGATATGAAAAATAGTATTTTTTTGTGGTGCAATCATACAAAATGGCGGACAAAAGAGATTCCATTTAGACGCATTTGATAATTTAAATATATACTGCCAGCATACGAAGTTAAGCTGGAATTGATTATGTGGTTTCGTCGATATAGCATCCTAAGTTAAAAAATATATATAGCCGCCATTTTGCAAATAAGTGTCTGACCTCTATTAAATATTCCAATTTACATCACTCACTGCAGTACTAGTATTCTAAAGTTATTAGGAATCTGTCAATTGTTTCCCTAGATGTGACATATAAATATTATTTATTCGTTTGCACTATCGTACAAAATGGCAGACAAAATTGGCTATATGTTGACGTATATGATGCTCGTAATATATTCCTTCAGCATACAAAATTTGATCGAAATTTGTTGAACGGTATAGTAGATATAACATATAAACCTAAAATATTTGTCTACCCCATTTTGAATAATAGTATATACTCAATTTATATATAATACATTTAAATAGCCTACCATATTTTTTACCTATTTGTCAAATTTGACGATTATTGGTTCAGTGTTCTAGAGATAAATGATAAAAAACTTTATTTTTCGTCCGGTGCTATCTTTTAAAATAACGCAGTAACAACGATATACATCATTTAATTCAATACTTACATAATGTACTGTTGACATACAAAATGTTGTATGCTAAAAATGTGTTTCTGGCCCAGAGTTTCATGCAATGGGAGCTAACCGCTGCAAATGGGCGGCCAGCATGTTGGCTTTCGGTAACATTAAGTTTTAGCCCTTGGGTTGCCTTGAATTTCAGATAATGTTGACCTTGAGTTCCTCATGAGACTTACCTTGAAAGACAAAGAAATTCCTGTTTAATCCAAAATAGTTACAAATATATTTTTTAAGTACCCTAAAATACTACATTATTTTGCTATTGTACTAAGATTCGCGATGGATGTCTCCTTTATACATATCGTTGTCATTTTTAGCCTACTTTCCGAAGGTATGAAAGGGCTTAGGAGATCACTTTCCCCTTTCCGTATCTGTTTGTGAATATGTGTATTTGTGTGTATCTTTGCGTGTGAGTCCCCCCCCCCGGACGACACTAAAATTAGTTTGAACGCACAAAACATAATTTTACAAAACTCTGTTCGCATACTATACTTAGTAAGGACAGCTGACTTTAAGAGTTTTCAACCACGCTGGGCACGTATTTTTTAAAATGGCAGCCATTAAAAAATTTAGGATGAAATGTCATGTTTCTGAAACTATTCAAAAAATTAAAACCAAATCTTGTATGTTGGCAGTGCATCATGTATGCAAATAATTTAAAGATGAATATTGTTTTTGGGCTGCCATATTGATAGAAAGCACCACATGAAAAAATTAATTATTTACATTTTTTTTCGAAAACTATTCAAACAATCCTCATGAAATTTGGCAAGTATGTATTGCTATGGACGACCACGTAAATGTATGCGATTAAAATTGGTTGGGAAATAATTCTCATAATAGCAGTCATACAAATATTTAATGTTATTTGATATATGTACCATGCCGTTCTACAAATTTGGACTATATTTTGTTTGCTAAAAATAATATTTTACAAGCATCATGTATAAAAACATATAGCCACTCTTGTCTACTATTTTGTAAGATAGCGACACACAAATAAATAAAATTATTGTGTCATACATCGGCAAAAAATTGACCAATTCCTATCAAATTTGGTAAACAAGTAGTACTGCGACAGGTGAGGTAAAGTGGTATGTTTTAAGTAGATCAGATACTAATTTTAAAATGGCGGTCATATCACCATTTTAGCTTATTATGCTATATCGTTGAAACCATGTAATGAATTCCTACTTATCTTTGTATGTTGGCTATGTGTATTACAATTATCAAATGTGTCTGCTCGGAGTCTCTTTTGTTCGCCATTTTGTAAGATATCGCCAAAAGAATAATTTACCTTTTTATGTAATATCTCGGTTAACAAATAGCCGATACCCACCAAATTTAGCAAACAAGTAGTACTGCGGCAGATGAAGGAATTTTTTTTAAAAATAGGTGAGACATTTATTTTAAAAATAACTGTACTATAGAAATTTTAGCATAGTATACTATATCGTAGAAACCATGAATTTAATTCCAACATAACTTTGTATGCTGGCAGTAATTGTTTCTACCATTAAATGTGTACAGACATAGTCTCTTTTGCCCGCAGTTTGCAAGAAATCATCATGTGGCAAATTAAACTTTTTACAGATTACAACCAAATTCTCCAAACAAGTAGCACTACAGCAGGCAATGCCATGTTGTATGTTTTGAGTGGATGAACACCTATTTTCTAAATTGTTGTAATATAAACATTTTAGCTCAGTTTGTTATATATACGAAACTATGATACAAATTTAATCTTAACTTTGTATGCTGCCAGTATCTACGCGTATTATAACCATCAAGTTTTTCTATACAGGGTCTTATTTCACAGCCTAACTGTAGGTACACATTAAAAATGAAGTATTAATGTTATATCTCGAGAAAGAATCAACTGATTCCCACCAAATTTGACGAAGTTGTACTGTGGTAGGCCGTATATATTTGTATATTTTATGTGCGCCAGACACTTCTTTTCATACTGGTGGCTATAATAACAATGAATCTTAGTGGGCTGTATCAACGAAACTGTGTAAATGGCGGGCACTTACTTTCAAATTGGCAGCCATTCAAAATTTTTGGGTAATGTCATATCTCAGAAACAATTAAACCGATTTAAACCACCTTTTGCATGTTGGCAGAGTATAAGGTAGGCGTATAATTTTGAGACAGACATTATTGTTAATGTGCCATTTTGAAAAATAGCGCCAAATTAAGAAATAAATAATTCATATTATATCTTGAAAACTATTAAGCCAATTCCCACATAATTTGACAGGAAAGTAATACAATGTTAGGCCAAGTAAACGTAAGTAATTAAATTTTATTAGAAACTTATTTTAAAAATGGTAGCCATAAAAATGTTTTAGGTTTATTTTTTATATTAAAATAACATTACACAATTTCAACCAAATTTTGTATACTGAAGGTATCTGTTACAAGCATCATAAATACCAACACATAACTACTTTTGTCGAACATTTTGGAAGAAAGCACCGTACGAATAAATAAAGTTACTGTCATAGCTCGGTAAAAATTAACTGACTACTACCAAATTTGGTAAACAAGTAGTACTTAAGCATATCGTGTTAAGAGNGTAATGTCATATCTCAGAAACAATTAAACCGATTTAAACCACCTTTTGCATGTTGGCAGAGTATAAGGTAGGCGTATAATTTTGAGACAGACATTATTGTTAATGTGCCATTTTGAAAAATAGCGCCAAATTAAGAAATAAATAATTCATATTATATCTTGAAAACTATTAAGCCAATTCCCACATAATTTGACAGGAAAGTAATACAATGTTAGGCCAAGTAAACGTAAGTAATTAAATTTTATTAGAAACTTATTTTAAAAATGGTAGCCATAAAAATGTTTTAGGTTTATTTTGTATATTAAAATAACATTACACAATTTCAACCAAATTTTGTATACTGAAGGTATCTGTTACAAGCATCATAAATACCAACACATAACTACTTTTGTCGAACATTTTGGAAGAAAGCACCGTACGAATAAATAAAGTTACTGTCATATCTCGGTAAAAATTAACTGACTACTACCAAATTTGGTAAACAAGTAGTACTTAAGCATATCATGTTAAGAATTATGTTTTAATCATGTCAGACACTTATTTTTAAAATGACGGCCATATAGCCATTCTAGCTTAGAATGCTATAACGCCGAAATTATGTAATAAATTCCAACATAACATTGTATGTTGGTAGTAGATATTACAACTATCAACTTCATCTACAAGAAGAATATTTTTCTGCAATTTTGTAAGATAGCACCATGGTAATAAATAAAGTTTTTATGTCATATCTAGGGAAGCAATCAAACAATTCCTATCAACTTTGGCTAACAAGTATTACTATCACACATTATGTGAAATTGCAAGTTTTAAGTACATCAGACACTTATTTCCAAATAATCGGACATTTAGTTCTTTAGCCCTTAATTTCTTTTCGTCAAAACCATGTAATAAATTCCTATTAAACTACACAGGAGAGCCAAAAAAACTGGTATAGGCGTGCGTATGCAAATAACAGAGGTATGGAACCAATCAGAGTAACGCGATCCGGTCGGCAGCTAGATCGGCTATTGCTGCTACAATGGCAGGTTATCAAGATTTAAGTGAGTTTGAACGTAGTGTTATAGTCGGCGCACGAGAGATGGGACATAGCATCTCCGAGGTAGCGATAACATTTGGATGTTCGCGTACGATCATTTCACGAGTGTACCGTGAATATCGGGAATCCAGTAAAACATCACATCTTCAACATCGCTGCGGCAAGAAAAATATCGTGAAAACACGGGACAAATGATGACTGACAAGAATCATTAAACGTGACAGACGTGCAACCCTTTCTCAAATTGGCGCAGATTGGATTTGTGGACNGGCTGCACGATATTAGGCAGGTGTACCAGTTTTTTGGCTCTTCAGTGTGTGCATACTGGCTGTAGATATTACAACTATCAAGGGATATTTTTTCGCTCCATTTTGCAAGATAGCAACATACAGATAAATAAAATTTTTATGTCATATCTCGGGAAACAATGAACCCATTGTTTCAGATTTAGGCGAAGATGTACTGTGGTAGGCCATATTAATATATGCATTTTTTAAGTATGACACACTTATCTTCAGAATGATGGCTGGTTAANTGTACTGTGGTAGGCCATATTAATATATGCATTTTTTAAGTATGACACACTTATCTTCAGAATGATGGCTGGTTAACAATTTTTTTTTCTGTGCTATATCCGCAAAGTTATGTATTCTAAGTTAACTTACCTTTGTTTATTGGCAGTATACAATCATAGAATTTGCTACTACAATACGTCTTTGTCCTCTATTTATAAAGATCGCCATATGGCAAATACGGACGCTTTATGCCATATCTCGAGGACCAATGAACCGATTCCCACCAAATGTTACACTGGAACATTTAAACTAATTTGTAGAATTGTGCACACCATATGTGCAAAAGAAGTCCATGTAAAATTTTANGTTACACTGGAACATTTAAACTAATTTGTAGAATTGTGCACACCATATGTGCAAAAGAAGTCCATGTAAAATTTTATGTTTTAAATGGATCAGATAACAGTGTTCAGAATGGTAGCTTCATAAATAATTTAGGTAAGCTTGCCTCAAATGTTAAACAAGTTAACAAAATTCATCCAAAATTGGTATGTAGACACTATACATTAGAAGCATAGTATATAGAGCCTCTTCTTTGGCAATTTTGTACGAAAGCATCAGATAAGAACATTAGGTTTTTATGCCATATGTCAGGGACCGAACAACCTATTTCCATCAAATTCTTCACACAAGTATCGCTACGACAGGCCATGCAAACTTACATGTTTTAAGTGGCCCAGTCAATTATTTTAAAAATGACGGCCCTCTAAATATTCTAGGTTAGTAAACCCTATCATTCGAAACATTAGACCGATTAACTCGGAAGTTGATTCTCCGAATCCAACCTCCATTATGCAGTGCATTGCATGTTAGCTTTTTGTNTTAGACCGATTAACTCGGAAGTTGATTCTCCGAATCCAACCTCCATTATGCAGTGCATTGCATGTTAGCTTTTTGTGCGAGATTTTTTGGGTTCAAGTCCTGGGTAAGGCATGTGTGTATTTGTAATTGTCTTACTATGTTGCATACGTTTCNTTAGACCGATTAACTCGGAAGTTGATTCTCCGAATCCAACCTCCATTATGCAGTGCATTGCATGTTAGCTTTTTGTACGAGATTTTTTGGGTTCAAGTCCTGGGTAAGGCATGTGTGTATTTGTAATTGTCTTAGTATGTTGCATACGTTTCNACGAGATTTTTTGGGTTCAAGTCCTGGGTAAGGCATGTGTGTATTTGTAATTGTCTTAGTATGTTGCATACGTTTCTTGTTTAATTTCTTACAGTATTGCTTTCAAAGATAAGTCAAGTACTACCTACCAACTCAGCTTTTAAGAAGTTATAAAAAAATTAATTGCACCCATGTTAAGGAAAGCAGGCTTATTAGCCACATCAGTAACTTCTTGTTTTTTAATGCTTCCTTATTTCCGCGTTCAAAATATTCATAGCAAGGAAAACATCTGTAAGCAAAAATAAAAATTGGTAGAGGTTGTCTACTTTTGGAGCAAATCCCAGCTAAAGCACGGGAGCGTCGTTTTTAGCCTAATTTACGAAGGAAAAAAAGCCTAATGAGATAACTTTCATTTCTGTGGCTGTGTGTATGTGTATGTATCTGTGCGTATGTTCTGTGCATGCGTGTGCGCCTCCTTTCAATTTTTGAACGCTCAATCGGATTTCATTAAACGCGGTACATACATAATATTTGGTAAGGACACCTGACATTTATAGTTTTCGACTAAGCCGGGCACTTAACTTTGGAAATTGCGGTCATTTTAATATCTAGGGTGATATATCATCTCGGGAACCATTCTACCGATTTAAAACACATTTCGTTTGCCGGCAGAACATCGTGTAAGCATTAAATTTGGAGAGGGATATTGGCGTCAGTCCCCCATTTTGGAAGATAGTACCAAATAAAAAAAAATTAAATATTTTACATTTAATCGCAAAAATTATCACTGATATTCTTACCCAATTTAGTATGTAAGTATTACTATAACAGACCAGGTAAACGTATGTGATTNCCGATTTAAAACACATTTCGTTTGCCGGCAGAACATCGTGTAAGCATTAAATTTGGAGAGGGATATTGGCGTCAGTTCCCCATTTTGGAAGATAGTACCAAATAAAAAAAATTAAAATTTTTACATTTAATCGCAAAATTATCACTGATATTCTTACCCAATTTAGTATGTAAGTATTACTATAACAGACCAGGTAAACGTATGTGATTANAAAATTATCACTGATATTCTTACCCAATTTAGTATGTAAGTATTACTATAACAGACCAGGTAAACGTATGTGATTAAACTTTATTAGGCACCTACTTTAAAAATGGCGGACAACAAATAATTTAGGTTTATTTGGTATATCTACTGTGCCATTTAACACATTTACACTAAGTTTTGTGTGCTGAAATTATCTATTACAAGCATTATCTATGNTCTACTGTGCCATTTAACACATTTACACTAAGTTTTGTGTGCTGAAATTATCTATTACAAGCATTATCTATGCCAACACATAAACATTTCTATCAGTCATTTTGTGAATAGCACCATATGAAAAAATAAGTTTTCATGCCATAACTCGGTAAAAAATGCACCTATTCCTACCAAATTTTGTATACAAGTACTACTGCGGTATATAATGTTAAGTTATATGTTTATTATTTCAGACATTAATTTTTAAATTGGCTGTAATAAAATTATTTTAGTTTGAAATGTTATATCATCGAAACCATTAAACCAATTCCAACTTAACTTTGTATGTTGACAGTAGATATTAGAAATATCAACTGTTTCTACACGGATAATATTCCGTCCGCCATTTTGTAAGATAGGGCCACATGAAAAAATTAATTTTTATGTCATATCTCGGGAAACAATTGACCGATTCCCTCCAAATTTGACATATCATTATTACTGCGGTGGATGATGTAAAGTGGTATGTTTTAACTATGTCAGATACTTATTTTCAAAATTGTGGCCACATAGACATCTTAGTTTAGAATGCTATATAGTTGTAACCGTGTAATCAATTCCAACATAAATTCACACGCTGGCAGTTTATATTACATTTATCAAATGGGTCTACACGAAACATCATTTGTCCGTCATTTTGTAATACATACCGCATGAAAAATTTAATGTCTATTTAATTTATCGGGAAAAAATTGACAGATTCTACCAAATTTGGCAAAGAATGAGTACTGCAGAAGGTGGTGCACACTGAAATGTTTAAAGTAAGTTGGGCACTTATTAAGAAATGGTGGCAGTATAAACATTTTAGCTCAGTATCTTTTATTAACNAATGTTTAAAGTAAGTTGGGCACTTATTAAGAAATGGTGGCAGTATAAACATTTTAGCTCAGTATCTTTTATTAACGAAGCATTTTCCAACTTAACTTTGTATGCTGGCAGTATCAATTACAACCATCAATTTTTTTTTACAGGGCCTGATTTGTTTTTGCCATTTTGTAAGATAGCCCCACAATATAATGTAGTTTTTATGAAATTTTTCGGGAAAAAATCAACTCATTATTGTATTTGGTAGGTTATATAACTGTTTATATATATATATATATATATATTTTAATGTGACAGGCACTTATTTTCAGAATAGCAGCTATAATATCACTTTGTCTTAGTGTGCCGTGTATATGGAATTATGTAATCTATTTTAATTTACTTTGTATACTGGCTGTATACAATCATCGAATGTAATATTACATACATTTTTTTGCCATCATTTATGAAGATAGTCACTTCAAAAACATCTCGTCGGCTCTCGCCATCCTCGCCACTTGCATTGTTTACCATCTGGTGAACTATGGTCTACTTTTTCGCTACTCTAGTACTCGCTTCTAGGCTTGTTTCTCTTCTCATACTGGTTAAGTCTTAGGCACCTTGCCTCATTATGACTCACCGTGGCTAACATTGAGCGCCATAGGGTTTTAGGCTCCCCAAAGCCAGTTTGTGCTTGACTAGCTCGGTAAGGACATGAGCCCTTCTCTCAGGTATAGTCTGATTTTTGATTCGGTCTCTACAGACTTATCTATGCCCCATATTGGGCACCAATTTTACTTGATGCTATTCCCCACCTGTGGTGTACAGAGTGGTTTATAGGGTCCTCAGTTAATGTTAGATGGCACAGACTGTAAGGTGCCTTGAAGGTTGAGGGTATATAAAACAATGACTTCATTACATCTTGGTTTTAACAGGTTTATTTGATGGGAATTCATACACACATTCCCGGCACTTTTGCGTGAAGTACACATACTTTCTCGGCCCTTCGAGTTCTTGGCCTGAAGGACTGATGACAATGTTCTGGCTAACGTTTCCGATGCTGTGGGGGCATTAGGTGACAGGACACGTCCCTGAGGGACGACATTGTTACTTAACTGTACTTGTTGCGGGGTAGTTGTTCCAGCAGTTGAGGTCTGGTGAGTTGGGTGGCCCGGTTACAGGCCCTCGGACTGGCTGTTTTTGGTGTTCTGCACTCAGCTGGCTTCCTCTCGATGTGGCGCTCCTCGTTGAACCTCACCACTTACTCCCATTTGCGGCATAGGGTTGTAACTGGCTGATTACTTCCCTACCATGTCTCAGTGAGAGATCCTTGGCGGGCACCTACCCCGGCTCTCGGCATGGGGTTGCACTGTACTACTCCCACTCACTTGACGTGGTGCTCCTTGTTGAAGTTCACCTCTCGACTCTGCCTTTTTGGTGCGTAATTGTAACTGACTGTCTGAATGACCGACTGACTGACTCGCATCCCGGCATGGTGATACTACTCGCCCGACATAACTCTGGTAACTGTCTAACCGATTCTGCTGTGGCCTGAACCCAGGTATCGGCTGAATAAATCTCTCTATCTTTTGGCACGCGATTGCCACTGACTTGTCCGGCTGAACGTACTGATGTAACTGTGGCAACTGACTCGGCTTGGGTCTGATCTCCCGGCTTGGAGTATTGCAGCTTCCGACTGTGATGGCTGTGTATCATACATATATGACCCGATATGACTGACCCCCTCCTTGTCTCTAAAACTGCTTTTAAACTATCTGGGCGCCCTACCTAGATTTCTACATGTGTCCCTCTTGTTGGGTGAGTGGGGGTGGTGGGAGGAGGTCGCGGAACAAAGAATACTTCATACACACCATGGTCCTTGTTGGNGGGTGGGTCGGCGATATTTTCCTGTCGTCCGCCTTCCCTATCTTAACTCCCTTGACGGCTATTTGCTTAACTCGGCATAACGTCGGCGTGTACAAGTTCACGCGGTTTGCTAAGGGTGGGGGCGGGAGGTCCTGTGCTTCAGTGACCCGTGTAATGGCCTGCACACGCTAACTACTTCTGGCTTCTTCGCGCATGTGCCTGTCGAAGGTTCTCGCGGGGGATTAAAATCGCGGGGGGTGTCAGCGGGGTTTCTACTTCCAAAATGCGTTACATGTCACAATTATGTAGAAGAAAATGTAACGAGGATTGAGTAACGTTAACAATTTTATAGTTTGTTACCATAAAGAGAGCTGCCGGCGAAATACTNGAAAATGTAACGAGGATTGAGTAACGTTAACAATTTTATAGTTTGTTACCATAAAGAGAGCTGCCGGCGAAATACTGTTCACTTTTTCATAGAGATTAAACATAATGCTGCATTTTTAACATAGGTATGTCGGGTATTATCAGAATTTGGATTGCGAATTTCATGTTTATGCCTAGTCTTGAGATGTTATTTTTGGTTGATATTTAGTTTCTAGGATTCCTGGCTAAAGTATAAGTTACAGAGGCAACATTTTATTTTGATGAAACAATTGTCTTGGACAATTTATTTCTGGTGAGCTAAATGTTTTATTTCTAACTTGAGTACAACTTAGTGGTACTTAGCAACTTGGCACTTAAGTTTATTTTGCATATTTTGTTTTGTTAGTTTGACATGATTGTGGATATTTCAAATATGAATTGGTCATAATTAACATATCATAGTAACTATAACAAAAAATGGAGACTGTCTATTTTGATCTCTTTCCTCGTCAATTTATGACAACCAACTTATAAATAAGAAGGTTTATGTGAGCTCATCACTGATGACATGATCGAAAATTGGGATGGGTATGCCATCATTTTCCATTACCACTACACCAGCACCAGTGATTATTTCGTTGTCATGTCTTGTCTCGCTTCGTATGGTGGCTTATGTAAGCTGGTAGCAGCTGGCCAATAGTTCGAGTTATTCTTTGAGGATTGCCGAAATTCTGTTATCTATAAAAGTTTTGGTGCTGAAGGTCGCCCAGTGAGGAGACTTTGTTTTACATAGGACCTCTCTAAGGGCCATTTCGTTGCATACTTGCTATGTGAATTCACAGAAGTATCATTATCACTGCCTATTCCTCAGCATAATTTTGCCTCACACCTTTCACAGCTGCCATATCTTCATGTGGCTCTGCAAGCTCCTCATAAACATTTAATTGCACACCGACATTGGAAAGTCAAGGCCCACTCGAGCAAGGCGTAATATTCTATCATGATTTATGAGGAATACAGATATAACCCATCAAAACTCTGCAATGACACCAGGCTACGAGTAAAGGCTTGGTAAAAAACATGTAATCGAGGACACAGTCTTCTGTGGAAGTGCTAGGGATAATCAGTTTTCATATTGTGTGTACTAGTCATCCCAANCAAGCTCCTCATAAACATTTAATTGCACACCGACATTGGAAAGTCAAGGCCCACTCGAGCAAGGCGTAATATTCTAACATGATTTATGAGGAATACAGATATAACCCATCAAAACTCTGCAATGACACCAGGCTACGAGTAAAGGCTTGGTAAAAAACACGTAATCGAGGACACAGTCTTCTGTGGAAGTGCTAGGGATAATCAGTTTTCATATTGTGTGTACTAGTCATCCCAANCGTAATCGAGGACACAGTCTTCTGTGGAAGTGCTAGGGATAATCAGTTTTCATATTGTGTGTACTAGTCATCCCAACTGAGTGCCCTTTCGAATGTATGAGACTGCTATTTTCCCTTAAAGAAATGTAGATTAGGCTCATGGACAATCACTACAAGTGGCAGGGATATACTGGGGGAGGACTGCTTCTCACAAGGGCAGCTCTACGCGACCTGCTCCAGAGTAAGCTCATCTAGCAACTTGATAATTCTAGCACCTGAGGGCATAACCACCAATGTAATATTAAAAGAGGTCCTTCGGTAAAACAAATTAGAAGCTGCTTGGGGTAGTATACCCGGGCAAAGCCGTGGGAAGAAAGATGGTTTATTATACAGGTTTATTCAGCTAAGAGGTTCACCCCAAATATCTTTTGAATAGCTGAAGACATCGAAATTTTGATTTCGAATTCGTAAATGGCACTATGGGGCTCATAAGACACTGTCCATGCATGTTCCGAGATGTAATTCAGTACTGAGATATTGATATCAACTTTGGTTTTTAAATGGGAATATACCCATTTTCTCCTGTAATGTAACATGCTATAAAGCCGCGAGTTCAGTGACATGATTATTTTAAAAATCCAATGAGCAATTTTTGAGATACCAAGGGGGTTTAATCGGTGTATGCATTTGACTCTGGCTGTGGCGGGGTAAGTTACACCATCCACTGGGATATGTCCAGCGGAGAGTTCTTACAGGTACCTCGCTGCACACATTGAGCGAAATAAGNGGAGAGTTCTTACAGGTACCTCGCTGCACACATTGAGCGAAATAAGTGAAGCCATAAACGTGTTCCGTACATTGAAAAATACACTATACTGTAAGGTTTCGATGCTTTTGTTGCATTGGTGGGGGCTGTAAAACAGGCATGATTGCTATTAGAATTTATTGTTAGCAAGCTATGAACACCAAATTAAACAAACATTTTATATGTCTGTAACATCAAAAACAATGCCAACAAACCACCTTTCGCATGCGCAGTGTCTAGTACGATTACTTTATGGGACTTAAAAAATACATGTGTGCCATTATGTTTGTCAAATCCTGTACAGCAGTGGCTAGTAGGCAGTTGTCGAGCAATAATTCTAATAACATTGATATNGTGAAGCCATAAACGTGTTCCGTACATTGAAAAATACACTATACTGTAAGGTTTCGATGCTTTTGTTGCATTGGTGTGGGCTCTAAAACAGGCATGATTGCTATTAGAATTTATTGTTAGCAAGCTATGAACACCAAATTAAACAAACATTTTATATGTCTGTAACATCAAAAACAATGCCAACAAACCACCTTTCGCATGCGCAGTGTCTAGTACGATTACTTTATGGGACTTAAAAAATACATGTGTGCCATTATGTTTGTCAAATCCTGTACAGCAGTGGCTAGTAGGCAGTTGTCGAGCAATAATTCTAATAACATTGATATTACAACTAATAAAGGTTCAAGAATGATGTAATCAGATGGTCCCTTAGAAGGGACTGGTTATACTCGTCTCTCATGCCCGCATTCAATTACCAGCGCGTAGATGTTATGCCTATTCCCTAAAGTGCTAGAGAATTCCACCACAAACCGAAATGCATATGTCCAGTCGTTTGGCGAGNGATGTTATGCCTATTCCCTAAAGTGCTAGAGAATTCCACCACAAACCGAAATGCATATGTCCAGTCGTTTGGCGAGAGACGACAACACGGAGGTAATCGTTACTCTCGACGGCAAAGCACATACTTCAACAATACAGTGCTCTAAGTCATCTGAATTCGTTGGGACTTGCTGGTTTACTTTATCCTTTACTGTGCCCCAAAGATAAAAGTCTAAAGGAGTCAAGTCAAGTGAACGTACTGGCCATGTGATGATACCTTCGCGCCCAATCCGCCGGTCGGGAAAAGGGTTGTTCAGAGTATTTGTAGCTACAAGTGAGTTGTGTGCAGGACACTCGTCATGCTTGTACCATATATACTGACGTATTTATAGAGGAATATTTTCAAGGAGAGCAGGTCGCACTTCTGAAATTAATTTTGTGTTTTTGTTTCAATGTAATGTACTCTTAATGTAGTAAGGACCGATCACAAACTCACCGATCAACACACACCACACATTCACACTCCACTGTCTCTGGTGTTCCACCTCCCTCAGTAGGCCCCAGTTCTCAGTTGGTCAGTAATGCACATTCCTCAAGTTCATGTTGCCATGGAGGCCAAACGTGGCTTCGTCGGTGAAAAGAACTCTCTGGAAAAATTGTCTGTTGTTCCGCTTTTTCAAACGAATAGAACGACGAAATTCCACCCTCCTCCGATAATAATCATGCTCGTATAGTTGCTGATGAAGTGATATGTGTTACGGATGAAATATGTACTGTTGTAGAATGCGAATAACACTTGTCTGGCTTATTCCCTCACCCTTCGCATGTTCTTTTGTGCTCACATGTGAATTGTGGGCAACTGCCGCCAGATTGTCGGTTCCCTTTGTCAAAATAGTTCCAAAAAAATCCAGTTCAACTGTTAATAAGTTGGAAGGTTTTTGCATTTTCTAGTGGTAATTTTTTTTTCAAGTTTTGCATGCTATGTAAATTTATATGAAGATAAATACACGAATAATTTTTTTTGATAATGACGTTTCTGAGTACAAAGACGCCTATTGTAAATAGGAAGTGGGGCAGAGAAAAGTTTGCCCCGTAGCAGATTTTTGTTTTTTTTTTTGTATTTTGAGTAATTTTTAGTTATTGTAACTTGAAGTGAGTTGCAATATTTTCTAATATACTTTTACATCTATCTTTGAAAATAATTTAATTATAACAGTGAATTAAATGTAACTTAAAAAAACAAAGCTCTTCAGATTCTCACTAGAAAGGCTATTAAGTTAAAATTCTTTCTTGGCACACGTCTGCCCTTTACATCAGTAAATATGTCCCCCATGCTTGGCTATGTTACAGAAGTATTTTGTTCCGTGAGCCTTTCTTTCCTTATCTATCAATCTTTATTCTTAGCAGTTTAGCTCTTGCCAGACTAATTTCAATCAAATTCCACATGTATTCATGTCAAGTAATGTTTGTTTGATAAAAATAATTTTTATGCCAATCTTAGTTAAGGAAAAGCGATCGCTGTATTTAATTTGGATAATTGAACATTGAATCGAAGCTGTTAGACTGTGTATATGCCAAGTTTCTTGGATTGTGACATTTACTTAAAATATCGACTCTCTTGGATTCCAGGCTGGAGCCGCTTCCTCGTGGTCCCGTACCCAAGGTTGCGCAGTACATTTCAGTAGGCATCACATTATTGTTTGTTAGAAACATTTTGAACAACTTTGTTTTTGTTTAATCGGTTGGTGTGAATTGTGACATCATAATGTTTAAATTAATGTAAACATATTTAGATTAAATTCGCTGAAATGTGCTAACCTGCTCCAAAACCTTAATTAAATTCTTAGCAATAATTCTAAAATCACGCATCAAATCAGAAATTATTCAAAACACGACTGTTTATATTTGAGATTCTGCAACGCCTGCTTGGTTTATTTATCGTCATTACTAACCGTTAAACTGACTCTAAAGAACAAAAGTACTGAAATTTGCACATTTAGATGTTTTGGCGAAAATAGTGCTGTTTGGACAAATTTAATTAGTAACTAGTATCCTCTACACATGCTCTGTGTAAAGAAATTTGCCACAAGTCATTGCACCTATATGGTCTGAGTACATCTTCATTTGGTATCATCAGCTAACTCTGTGAGACATCTATCTCCTTAGTAATATTACTTCAATAATAACGTAGAATTAAGTAGATAAAGTGGTTACACAAAATAATCCTGATTTGTATTGCAACAAGAGGTTATTTGCTTTATTTTAGGCTGGTCCGCCGGGTGTAGCTCAGGGCAGTTCAGCTGTAACTTCGGAGTGTGTATCAGCGAGTCTCTCCAGTGCAACGGTGTGCGTGACTGCTCCAATGGTCAGGATGAGCATGGCTGCCATCCCAGAGGTAACACTCATGTGTAGTTGTTACACACTTTAACTGATGAATTTGAAATACTTTATGCATGTTGTATTATGTCATTTTGCATTTAAATCGAAAAAGTCAAGTCTGTATTCTACCATTTTGTATTTTCAAATCTGAATGCTGTCTTTTACCTAAGAATATCTATGCTAGCCATGAGAAGCCAAACTGTGTTCATTTCTATGCATAAAAATTTATGTTGTCAAGTATTTGCATTATGTATCTACTTTGTTAACCAGAAAAAGTTTGAAAGTATAAAATACATAATATAAAACCGACCTAAATATGAAGTTACAAAATCAGAGTTCTTAAGGATATAAAATATCTCATGAGAAATAAGTGTCTTAAATGAGTTGTGTCACGTAGTAAGTTGTAAAAACTTTGACTTGCTGTACAAAATACCAGCAAATTAAACCACAGAATGCTAAAAAAACTAGTAATTTCTGATGTGAGGGAATGAATTGAAGAGTCAGTACCTAACTCCTGGAGGTTCCCTTCTTTGATGTCTCTGAAATTAATATATACCTGTCCACACCTTAAAACCTTACAGTACAGAATGTGTATTCATATCTGCCTGGTATTAGGAGGTCTTATGACTCGCCTGGCATCCAATATGAGGGTTCGAAGTTGACTGTGTTTCAGCAACCCCTAAGACATTGCAGTACGTATGTGATTCTAACTATCGTTATGAGTTTGACATTCGGAGTCATATATGCCATGAATCAGACAATCGACACTCAAAATCGTAGCCCCCAGTCCATGCCATGACAGTACTTATTGAACCATACAACTTATGGTGGTAAAGACGAGCTATTAAGTTTATTATTGTAGTGTCATTACGTCTATGGCAAAAGCTGACATACCTAAACTCTGGGTTTAATTCTTCAGGTTAGGAACTGGTGTCGATGAGTTGTTAAGTTTAAAGATGACAATTTTTACATAAAAACTTATATGCAAGAATTTGCTATAAATTTTCGTTTCTTTGGATACGGGTGTGGTTCTCCAAAGAAACTGATCTTCCATAAGGTTAGGGAGTCTGAGAAGGTACTTTCTTCACTATCCATGTTTTGAAAACCTTCGTTCTTCAAGAAGAAACTTAATGTGTAAACTTGTGGTGGTGGGTGAGTACTCCGTTCTTCGCGTCGTTCAAATTTTTTTTTTCGTAAGGTTTGACATGTGTTGTTTGGTAAGAGTAGAGGAGTTATCCTATTGAAAAACTGAAACACTCCTCTTCTATTAACCCGAGGTATATTGATATAATACATTTAAATTGCCAACTTATTGACTTAATTATGCATGGCCTTGAATAAATAAATAAGTCGTTTTTCAAGAAACCTTTACTAGTCACACTCATTCTCCATTAACAAAATATATATCTCCATGATAATCAATCCGAAGTCCTGGACACAATGATTCCGGTCGGAGATAAAAATCTACTGAAATACGTTAACATAATTGACACCAACTCTTATTACGTGAATATGATTGAAATTGTTTCAATCAATTAAATAATCAAGTTGCAATGAAGTCTCATCTTGAAACATGCTAAATTAGAATTTAAGTTAGTTTTCTAGAGTGGCATCGCGAGTCTCCCGTCGTGCGTAAGAAGTGTGGTGGAAAATACCTGTATCACTGTTAGGGGCACACTTTCCACGTCTCTGAATTATCACTGTTGCAATTCCACGGGAAACTGACCGTCACTTCATCCAGGGTCCGGTCAGATGTTAATCACTTCCCCAGATTCATGAACAAGCCGCAGCTACAGGCCATAGAATCAACGATGTCTGATTTAATTTCATGTTTGTTGCTCATTACTGCAGCCCCCCTTATTGAAGCAGTTCTGCAGTTACACTTGACCACAACTGCAGCAAATATTTCTAACTTATTCAAAATTAAACACTGGTAAAGCTCGCTACGGTCCCTTTCACGAAGCTCCTAAATAAAGTTTTCAAATGTAATAACTTTTCTGAAATTCTTCTCCACTGAGAATTTTTTTATAATTGACAAATTATATACTGCGGAATTCGACTACTGCAATACTATTACTTGCAGTTTAGTCCACAAACTTTATAATACTACCCTTCTAAAACGCAAACTGCTTTATCGTGAGGTGGGATGAATGGTTTTAAGACTCTTACTCAGTTTATGGGTGAAGCTCGCAAATTGCTCAAAATGTAAGATTATTTTCCCGTAAATTTGATACTCCCAAAATTAGATTTTAGAGCCAGATAATTAAAGCAGTTCCAAGGAAGAGTGGTATGCTTTTGCATAGTTCACTTCGCATACACGGCTCGTCACAAAAGCGTGACGGCATTTTGTAACCTCTCGTTACCGTAACGGACGACTAAAATTTATAGCCTACCATTCACAGTATTATCTGGTACGAAACAGATTTTTATTGGCAACGTTTTAATTTAAATCAGTTTATCGATCCCTAGTAACTGCTAATTTTATACAACGTTAACCCTCAACACACTTTCACCAAACACCAATATATACTTCTCACTTAATTCAAAAACTACTTTTGGTAACTCCTAGCCATACCGTGTGTTCTCCACATCTCTCATAGGCCTACGTCATGCTAAATCGGTAGTCACAAGTTAATTCCTCGCTGATCAACAGCATACGAAGTTAAGAACCCATTATACCCAGCCAATATGCAGTGCTAATAGTGGCGCCTGCAGTAATGATCTTTTATCTCTCCGTGCTTCAAAGTAAAGATAATTCACTCTTAAAAAAACCAATATCGGTCATCCAAATACATTATTAAATATACATTTACCAGATAGGACACCATATTACATTACTGTAAAAGAACACCGAAATAGACACATGCCAAGTAAATATAACACTAACAAGTTGACGCAAAGTAGGCGTCGAGAAATGATTGCTGGTTTTTACACAATTGCCAATGCATTTAGTTAGTTTAAGCACAGTACGAGACAGCGGTAATGATACCACTACGAGGAAATAGCTTGTCGTCAGCACGTAGTTACAGTCTGCTACACGAATAAGTGCACTTTTTTGACAGTACTATTGTGTACAGTTATTTACATGGAAAAATATTTTCTGTTGACATACTGGGCAGGTTGACAGTCAGCTGAGTATGTGTGGCACCTCTGTATCCGTGGATACAAACTGTAAAAATGACTGCCTTCAGAACTGTAAAAGTTCGTGAGACAGACAAGTCCTGCCAATGTCTACCTGCTGCTGTTCAATTTTATTGCCGATGCCCATCTACTCCGACAATTTGTTCCTGCGATAACTCGTTAATCACTTTTTTGCTTTTAATATTTTATGTAGATAGTCAGACATGGCTGAACTGAAACACTTAACTGTTGGGTAGAGTCCCTGACGGTGGTGTTTGGACTCATGCTGCCAAATGACTCATAAATAATGTTCCAAAATATTACATAGATCACTGTAACATATCGTATGTCATTTTCAGCTGGACTGAAGTTTGAATGCTTTCTGTCGTGACATTTGAAAGTTCTCACACACAGTTCTACCATTCGATGCATAAGTCATACCTACTTATGAGAGACAAAGCGTAAGTGAGTGTAGCATTACATTATTCTGTTTACTGTTCCATATGTCCTGTAACCAAACAGATGTAGTCAGTGTCACCAAAATAATTTTATCAAACGTAAAGTGCAAATCGGGTGAATCGGGTCAGTCTTCCTAGGGTGAATAGGGTCATTCATGTAAACGTCCTTTATTGTGTGAAATATTTATGTGGCATTTTTTTACGTTAGCAAATGGGCAAGCTCAAGTGGAAAACGTAGTCAACTTGGAGTGAGGAGAATATGCAAAATGCGATGGATGTCGTGAATAACAAACAGACTTCTCAGTAAGCGGGCAGCAGCTAAGGCGTATGGCGTACCATGAAGCATTCAGTGGCATTGTGCTCGTAGTGTGGTAGTGCAGCTGATGGAGAGGGGTGGTCAAACAACTTTTTCAAATGAAAATGACCTAGCATTAAATAATATTTTAAAATGTTATATATTTAATGTCATTATTTTCCAGTGTTTGCTGTTCACCCGATTCATCCTATTTGGCGACCTTATTCTCCATTAACGGCCGGGCGAATAAGGTCAGTTGCTGTGCTTGTTATATGATCTCAATCTCTAGAAAATGCATTGTATTCAATTCATCGAGTGAGTGGAAATACTATCTAATAAATCAAATTTTCAATTCATATTAATGTTATTTGCTAAATTGTATATTTTGTATAGTCATGGATGGGTTTGCATTTTATGACCCGATCGAGACAATTTTACCCTACTGGCGCAACCTTGTAAACCTCTATCATTCTCTCGCACTACCGCTTGTGCGATTCTTGGCATATGCAATATTCGAGTACAATCGAATTGCATGTTAAAATTTAATACCTACGTTTCCTTTCAAATATATTAAATGAAATCGCATTATCAGTGTATTGAAACAATTGCTCCATAAGCTGCTGAATTTCGCGAAGGATATGGTTGTGGTGGTTAGNTAAAATTTAATACCTACGTTTCCTTTCAAATATATTAAATGAAATCGCATTAACAGTGTATTGAAACAATTGCTCCATAAGCTGCTGAATTTCGCGAAGGATATGGTTGTGGTGGTTAAAGGTAATGGTCGCGCCGTCTTACCTTTCGCTGCACCATAAATATGGCTTGGCCCTCAGATGAGCGGATCACTCAATAGTCACTTGTAATTGAATTACTCTAGTAAATGTAAAAACACACGATTAAATACCGCATTGTCCTGAAATGGTTGAACTGANGTCGCGCCGTCTTACCTTTCGCTGCACCATAAATATGGCTTGGCCCTCAGATGAGCGGATCACTCAATAGTAACTTGTAATTGAATTACTCTAGTAAATGTAAAAACACACGATTAAATACCGCATTGTCCTGAAATGGTTGAACTGACACAAAAAATTGCCTATTTTTATTGAAGAGTGCCATTACCGTTTTTCATATATGCGCACAATGCTCACAAATTAGACAAAAATTAGGGCACAGAAAAAATCTTTTACACATTACGCCTATGAAGATGTATGTTTTATATGGACAAAAATACATTTCATATGTTAGAAATATAGCAGCTTCTGATAAACTACTTTCATCTTTGCTGGAAAAATTCCAATTTTAGTTGAAACCAACAAGATTTAATTTCCTTATAAATATAAGTATATACCCAGTAATGAGCACTTTTTAGCTTCCAAATATGAAGTGTCTAAATATTTTCTCTGTTCTGCTTAACCAAACACGTTTAATAATTCCATTATATTTTGTATTAAACATTTGGAATTTATGAATGTATTTTAACATTTTACAGCTTAACTTCCACAAAATGTGTTTATACTAATCAATACTTTTAATTTAGAACGTGTATGAATTTCTTCTAAAGACTAGTTATTTTCAGAATTTCTACAAAATAGAACGAAAGAAGCATCTGTTGAGGTTCGAGCAAGAACCAACGCACTAGGACTACCTGTTGCTCTAACTAGCGGCTCCACTGCAAATGGTAAGTGCACATGACATTTTTTTTTCTTCTAATTTGAAACATATTTATATGTAAAATTAATTGCAAGAGAGAGAACAAGACGTGGAAGTGTACAACAATGGTATCGTTGGTAATCTAATTTGAAGCTGACATACTTGGTTAACTGAAAATATTAACAAGTATGTGTAATATGATATACGTATGATTTGTTTGTATATAATATAAAATACCGTTTCAGAGTTTTGTACATAAAACGTTTTTGTATGTACATTATATGTTATGCCNCATATGATTGGTTTGTATATAATATAAAATACCGTTTCAGAGTTTTGTACATAAAACGTTTTTGTATGTACATTATATGTTATGCCCGATGAAAATACGATTGATATTTTATGAATTCAACATCTAAGATAATTAAAAATGTGTAAACAAATTGTGCAATTTTATATTTTGTAATTTAAATAATTATTAGTTTGTTATATTATATTGTGAATTTATTTAATTATTTTGGTATATTCATTAAATTATGAGACGTTAATTATTACTGTTTACCAAATACCTTAATATTAATTTACACTAATCTTTAATTTTTAATGCACCGCAAGAATGTTTGAAAACTATTTATTTTAAATTTTGAATGTAATTATGTTTTAAACTTTGTGTAATATTGTTATTAATAATTCACGTATGTTTTCGAGAGTGGCTAGCGAACTGAGGGCGTTAGAAAATTATAAGCATTCGACAAAACGTTGCACCCTGTGTTACCACAGACCCAGACCCAACACAAAGCTGTAACCAAATTACATTTTCTGTGAAGTTAAGAAATCTAATACCGTAGCACAAAATTTAGGCCTGTGAGTATACACATTTAAAAGGGTCTCTAATCGTAGCCGACTACTATGCAAAAGTCAAAGGCAGACATTATTTCACTGCAATTTTCATTATTTTATGTTTTTTGGTTGGCTTCAAATAATATATGCATCATCACATAACACCGTTAAAATATACAAATAAAATATTTAATATACATTATTATAATTTTGCCAGTGAAATACACACATGTTGTAGGGAATGTATTAAATTATTATGTATTATACATTAAAATAATACTCCACTAAAGGTTTATATAAAATTCTTAAGTATGGTTTCCTTTATTTTTTCAAAAGTGAGTGGGCCTAATCTTTAAGATGCACTATAAAATTTCATTAAAACAACACTTAGGTAAAGAATAAAGCTTTTTCAGTGCTACACATAAACATAATCCCTGAATAAGCATGCGTGACGAAACCATTTTCAATTGTCTCTAATGCCAAGAAATAAAACNACACATAAACATAATCCCTGAATAAGCATGCGTGACGAAACCATTTTCAATTGTCTCTAATGCCAAGAAATAAAACAATGCACAATTTACCTAGAAATTAAAACATTTCAAGTTAATTACAAACCAAAAGCTGCTAGTAAAAATTTTATTCCTTGAGAAAGTGATGTAAGATGAATTGTCCCATTCTAAAAATGAGCGTCAAAGTGATGTTTTTATGAAATTATAGCCCTAATTAACATGTAATAAGTCAGCACAAACGTTACAAGCAAAAAGCTGACTATGAAAATCTAAATTTTTTGAACACTTCCTTTATGGTGCATTTAACGATCCTACAACAGAGCACCATATAATCTATTCACAAAATTATAGCCTTTACATATAGTTAGAAGGTTGTCACAAATATTACAAGGGGATCGTCGCTANACACATAAACATAATCCCTGAATAAGCATGCGTGACGAAACCATTTTCAATTGTCTCTAATGCCAAGAAATAAAACCATGCACAATTTACCTAGAAATTAAAACATTTCAAATTAATTGCAAACCAAAAGCTGCTAGTAAAAATCTTATTCCTTGAGAAAGTGATGTAAGATGAATTTTCCCATTCTAAAAATGAGCGTCAAAGTGATGTTTTTATGAAATTATAGCCCTAATTAACATGTAATAAGTCAGCACAAACGTTACAAGCAAAAAGCTGACTATGAAAATCTAAATTTTTTGAACACTTCCTTTATGGTGCATTTAACGATCCTACAACAGAGCACCATGNTTGAACACTTCCTTTATGGTGCATTTAACGATCCTACAACAGAGCACCATGTAATCTATTCACAAAATTATAGCCTTTACATATAGTTAGAAGGTTGTCACAAATATTACAAGGGGATCGTCGCTAATAAAAATCGTATTTTTTGAACATGGACTTTAAGGCAGATTTAACCTTCATATGACTGAACACTACATGTTCTTGATAATCATACTGTAACTGCAACTGCAAAATGAAAGACATCGACATAGTACCTGACAAAACAACCTATACGGTACTTGTACGTTAAAAAATCTTCACCAAAAAACATTTCTGCTGCGTTAGTCATTACCAACGAAACATGCCGAAAAAAACAGCCACAGCCATCCTGAGTGCTGTTAAAATTTGGGCTCTCCATAAACTAACGAAATAACACTTTTGCCGCCATAGCGACTTGGTGTGTTCTTTCACCTTTAGCACAAGTCCAAAACACAAGAAAAGCTGCATTTTTCATCGCCAACGAAAACATGCTGTAAACACAGCTACAACCACCTTGAATACTTCATAAATTTGGGTTATTCATTATTCAACGAAAGACCCCATCGCCTAAAATATCTGGAGTCTCTCGCTGCTGGCTCGAGTCCGAATACCCAAGCAAATAAGAAAAACCTGATGCGACCCATTAACCCTACAAACTCAATTTGATGGGTGGGACACAATGCCGACTTAACTTCTGACGCACAGCCAGGATATTTAAGAAAAATGTCAGATGCTACAGATTAAAGAAAAATATAAAATTGGAAGTAATTCCAATATGTTACCATTATAACTAATAAGCGTACTTTCCTCTACGTATGTATTCGAGTAAATTTGATGAAGCATGCCCTACTTCAAGATTGCGGTAAAATGAAGTGTGTTAAAATAAAATATCTATAATGCCATTATTATGAATATAAGTGCCTGACCAATTTAAAACACATCAGTTTACACGCCCTACTATAGTAATACTTGTTCGCCAAAATGTAATTGTAATCTGTTGATTGTTTCCCGATATACGCCATTATAGCGGAGATAACCTTACAACCTGGTTGTAAAAAAAAGTCTGTGCTAATAACACATTATATTGTTTTAATATAAGCTACTGCAGGCATACAAATTTTGGTTAAACCTGGTTTCATGGTCAATAAAAATGTTCTTATGGCCACCATTTTACAAATCAGTGTCTGACCCACATAAAATATGTTAGTTCACATGGAGCACAGTAGTATTTATTCCCTCCCAAATTTAGTAGGAGACAGTTGATTGTTTCTCGAAATGTTACACAAAAAACGTTTTCTCATGTGAAACTCTTAAAAATTGGCGGACAAAAGAGAAATGTATTAGCATATGTGATGCTTGTAGTTGATACTTTCAACATATCGACATTGGTCGAAAATAATTAAATTGCATGGTATTTATACAAAATTAACCCAAAATATAATATATTGCCACCATGTTGAAAATAAATGTCTCCTCTATAACAGTCGTTTATGGTAACAAAGCCTACCATAGTTTTAGCTACCTGCGAAATTTGGCACGAATCTATTCGGTAGTCCCAGATATATGGTATAAAAGTTTAATTTCTAATGTAGAGCTATCTTCCAAAATAGCTGAAAAATAACTGTTTACCTCCCTAAATTAAATATATTCATAATGTCAAAATGCGAAATTAGAATTAAATTGGTTAAAAGATTCCCGAGATATGAAATGGAGCCCTAAATATTTAAATAGCCACCATTTTGAAAATAAGCGCACGGAGCGGTAGAAAGCTGTGAAATTCGGATCGACTTACAGTACTTTATGTGTACGTAGTTTTGTGAGAGACAGATATTCGCATGATTTCATATTGTGTCCTGAGAGGCGAGTTCCTCAGAATAAGTGAATTTACAAGAAATGTTAGTAAGATTTTACTAAATATGGATGTTTGAAGACTATGGGAGTGTAGTTATTCAAGAGGCCCAAAACGAGGTTGTGGGTGTTTAAAAGTTAAATATGAGACGCCATTCTGAACTTTTCTTGGTATACCGGTAATTTAAACTTGACTTTTCTCAACCGCCTCTGCGCAGCGAGGTACATTTATAAAGTGAAGTGTGACCCAACCATATAACATCGCCCTTGGTACTTGAGTATCATTAATTTACTGAGACTTACACAGTGATTAGTTGCAATTCATATCGAACATCAATTTAATTGATGAGGAAATTACAATATTAAATTTTGAACCTTTATGTTTTAACAAAAGTCTGAACAACGAACATTTTTCTGTCACATTTAATCACCTACATTAAGGCGGCAGTAATTATTATGAGCGTGGCCCATCCTAAGAATTTTGGTTCGTAATTAAATTCTCATAATGTCGAGGAAATTTAATTAATTATTAATCTGTATTTTTTTAAACAAATTTATTGGTATTTATTTAATGTCAGTATTTTATTCGAGAAACCAGATTTTTATCAAATATTCGAAACATTATTGGCTAAGTTTGATTTTCAATAATATTTTATTTCATTTGTTTGACAACAAAACTTGTTTTACAGTGTATTTTGATTGATATTGTGCACGCCGGCCAGGTTTTGTATGTTCATGTATCCTTTTTTGTGTATTTTATGTGTACACTCAAGACCCCATACACTTAAAATCTGCCCCTCCACATGTATAACTAAAGTGGTATTATGGGGAGTCTGGTGCAATGTATTTTAAATGGGAGCTGTGTGGCAGTGGCTGTGGCTGGCAGTCTTCGGCTTGGCTAGTACGAGGTCAATGGTCTTCCGTTCGAATCGGGACGGCGCTCGGCTGTTTTCGGCTGGACTCAGGTGTGCTCGAAGCCTTCCACTCGAGATTTCCGGACATACCTGAATGTGCTCAGCAGTTACGAGCATATCTGTCTCTTTTTGGGAGCCAGTAGCCATATTGGTTTTATAGGATCAGGGCATGTCAAATCGTTAACCTGTATTTATTATCACCTAATTCAAATTTGATTTTATTACCTGAATACATAACAGGAGCTTGAGCAATAGTAATAACTGTAGTCTGATTTAAACCATTTTCATGTAATGCAAAAGTCTTCCAACATATAACATCACGAACATAAATTTGATTAATATAACCAATTGAAGGAACTGGACTATTGTGAGAACGATGATAAAACCCGTTTCTAATAATCCACTACCAGGATTACTTGTCGTACCCTGCAAACCAAATCTAGACAATAAAGAAATCAAAACATAACTTTCTTGACATTGCATAACTGGTTTAATAAAAACATCATCCTGTTTAGAAACGTCCGTACTAGGTCCTCCGATATTCCTAACATCTTCCTTGGATATTATCTTCTCCTTCTGTAGTGTCTTCGTGGTATGTTGAATCACTGTTGCTAATGTGCTTTTTTCGTCGTTCTCATAATAGTCCAGCTCCTTCAATTCGTTATATTAATCAAATTTATGTTCGCAATGTTATATGTTTGGCAGACTTTTGAATTACATGGAAATGTTTTAAATCAGACTGCAGTTATTTATATTGCTCAAGCTCCTGTTATGTATAAGCGCTTCCGGCCTGTGTATAGGACGGACCGGATGCTTCCAAGATCAAGCGTTGCGGGCAGGTTTTTTCTGGCGCATGACATCATCGTCTAGGAATGTATATTAGGAGCGTAAGAGTAAAGTAAACATTACTCTGGTTAAACCAGCGCCAAAGGAAAGAAAGATGTCCTGTCCCTTCTATTAGTATTTTCTCCACCCACTAATAAAGAGCACGGTTTCCACCTATATGTCTCCTGTAGCATTTTCTGTTAATGGACACAACAATTTTTAATTCTTTCCTGTCGAAAGGGTTTTTACGGTGCCTATGCCGGTTTTTCCCTTTCTCTTCTTAGTATAGTATTTTAGCTATAAGTACACTCAGGGAGGTTGTCATGGCCAAAACCTGGCCATGGCAGCCCAATCCCTCGCTGCCACGATGCATGTCTCCTTGCATGATTTCCCTTCCTTGTAGGCGCACGGGGCTTAGACATGAGGCACAATTAACTCCCGTCCCTATCGCGGTCTCACACATAACACTTTGTTTTAGAGTAGGTTAGAAAAAAATGTCAGTTTGCTCCGTGTCATCAGAGGAGACACATCACACTGTTGGGGAAGAACAAAACAGCATCTTCCGAGCCTGAGGGTTGTTTAAGTGGACCAGACTCCCTTTGGGTATAAATTCAGGACCTCAATCGATGTGTAGGCTGTTGTTTCACGTTTTAGGAAAATTTATGCATGATAATATTTTTTACTTACATCGATGACTTAATACCTTTGGAGATCACATAAAACACATTTAAAAAGTGCTTCAAGCTTTGAGCAAAGCTGGGCTAACTATTAACCCAGATAAGATCAGCTGGGCCGAAAAAACATGCCAGATATTTAGGTTTCATAATTTCACAGGGAACGTTGCACACCGATACGCAGACAATTAAGGCGGTTGTTGTTGAATGCTGCTGTTCAGTGAAAATACAGTATTTAGTTCGTGCGACAATTTTGTTATATAAGATATTCTATATTGTTTTTTTTGTGTATGTTACGAATTCATTTAATCTATTTAAGTAAATAATGCCATATTTAATTTTGATATCGCGGTTTGCAATTAAATAATTTGAAAAACGAAGTTTGTGTTGATAGCATTTTGTTTACTGTGTCTTATCATCTCCGTCTTACCCTCCGTTGAAATGGAGACGGTAGTACGTAGTTGGACTAGCAAAGGGGTAAGGAGTTTGGAGTAACTCGAAGCTCGCTGTAATTTTCCCGGTTTTTCGTAAAGAAAAGCGTATCATTTACATATCGCATCTGAAGACCTCAGTTTTTATATGGTAAATAATTATGCCGTAAAGCAGCCACTGTTTAGGGCTCGAAAAAGAAATAAGAAGTCAAAATGTAAGCGTGCACTTGCAAATAAAAGAAAAGAACAAAGTAAACCAAATGACTACTTTCGTAGTCGGTAAGTTATTATTTGATTTATTTACCATACGTTTAATAAATTTTTTACGTCTAAGGTGGATAATTTACATATTAATGAAGTTGTGCATTTGGTCATATAAAACACTGAACGAATTTCAAAAAAATTCTCATGGATGTATTGCAGGAAAACCTGCGAAGAATATTCTAGAACGAACGTCACCAATCAACATAATGATTCACTGTCACCAGAAAAGGGATTCATCTGGGCTACACAATGCGACGTGCGCAACCACAAATATATCAAAACAAAAAGTATTCTGATGGAGTACGTAAATTACAAGAGTTCAGTTGAGATGTTTGGGCCTTCAGAGCTGATGACGGTGAAATGGAATGGATATCGAGTAGCACCGGAATGCTAGAGAGGGGGAAAGGGGATATACCCGAGAAAATCCGCCGACGAGCGGCATCGCGTGGCACAATTCTCACATGCGGAAATCCATAAGTGCCACGCCGGGAATCTAACCCGGATCGCCTTGGTGAAAGGGTGAAAGACGAGCGCTCTAGCTACTCAACCACTGTGGCTCATAAATTATAAGAGAAAAGGTTAATTTCATAATATTTCCATTAGGAAGTAATACAGAAAAAAATTACTGAAACGTAATAAAAGTACGGAATTTCACTACTTTCTCTACCTCGAAATAGTATAAATTGCTTTCGTAAACGATTTCTTGCCTTGTACATATTGTTGAAAATGCAATTATCGTTTTTAACCATGACATTGTTTTTTTTTACTATGACATCATAGTGCAAGTCTAGGGGCGTCGTTTCTATTCATAATTGAAAATAAGTTTGTTCTCTGCCACTAGGCATCATTTTTAAATTTCATTCTCGTTCACTGAGTGTTTTTTTGCGTCCTAACGTGTTACACCGTATACACGAGAGCGTACTTATGCGTGTGCATGAATGTCCTTTTACGCCGAGTTCTTCAACTCTTCTGGTTCCTTTGCCCCTGTATCATAACGTTGTACTGTGTTTGTTATGAAAATGGAATTTCGATGAACTAGTTGTATGAATACTATAACACGTCTCACTCTCTGATTGCTGTACAGAGTAAATATCACCTGTTTTTGTCACAATACCATGGAATTGCAAGATTCAGTAGTTNCACTCTCTGATTGCTGTACAGAGTAAATATCACCTGTTTTTGTCACAATACCATGGAATTGCAAGATTCAGTAGTTCAATAAATTGCTTAATTAGTTACTTTAAAATTGTTGTACTTTCTAACATATTTTAACAGTTAATAATGCCATGCTATTGCATTCACATCTGTGTAACACGAAGTGTATGTATATATATACTATATATATATATAGTTTNCACTCTCTGATTGCTGTACAGAGTAAATATCACCTGTTTTTGTCACAATACCATGGAATTGCAAGATTCAGTAGTTGAATAAATTGCTTAATTAGTTACTTTAAAATTGTTGTACTTTCTAACATATTTTAACAGTTAGTAATGCCATGCTATTGCATTCACATCTGTGTAACACGAAGTGTATGTATATATATACTATATATATATATAGTTTATACATACACACAAAAAGTGCAGGAATATAAAATGTGGGAGTACAATTAAAGTGATTTTAAGAAAACCAATGCTAAAATTTGAACACTACTTATTTTATTTTATACAATTATTTTATTAGCAATTCTAAAATTTTATGAACAATTAGTTTTAGTAAAAAAGTGTTAGGAAAAGTCGGAAAATACTAAGTAAGGAAATTAGTGGTTTGCCGTATGGTTTTCTCTTTATGTTTTATCTACTCACTCGGTTAGGAATACTGTAGTGGCAAATTATAAGCGAAAAAGCGCGTTGGTTTGAAAATGAATTGATAAAAATGCGAAAATAATGTGTATTAATATTATTTCTGGATCTATAAGAAAACAATGGTTTTGTTTTCATTGCAAAGCTATAAGCGATTTTACAAAAGTTTTGTTAGGGTACAACTGCGTACTGTTGATAGATTTTCCATGTATCAAGTAGGTTCTTAACAGTTCTTATTTTGGCAAATATTATTTCATACTGGGGGTGTTCAGAATAGAGATTGCTATTAATTTCAGGAAAATAAATACAATATATGTGAAAACTAATTTTTAGAGACGAAAAAAAAAGTTTCGGAGGCATGGCTTTGAGCTATGGCATAAGACCAAAAGATTAAGGTTGAATTTCCTTTGCCCAGTTCACTTTTCACTGTTTTTACGGTGAAAGGTAGTAATTGTGTTACATGTTAAGCTGAAACAGTGAAAAGAACAAAACAAGTGCAGTATAATTTTAATATGTAATGCAAAAATTTATTCTTGAATGTAATCAGTTAGAAATAAAATTATTTATCTCTGTTCAGTAACCGAGTGGAACGACGCGTGTTGGCAAACTTTGAACCCTGAGTTCGATTATGTTTGGAGCTTCAGATTTCCGTGTCCTGCTCCTGCTCTTATTAAGTTCAATGTGTAAGAATTTCAAACTTTATAAACTTTATTAAGGTATTTATATAATGTAGACATGATTTTATCGTTTTTCTGCAGCAGTTTTGATATTTCTGGCATCGAACCTATGCCCCTATCAGAAAATGAGTACAACGAAGATTATCTTCCTGATCTTGTTTCTGAATACCAGCAAGAGGAGTCACATGAAAAACTGTCCGGTCGCCGATTTGTGAACATTTCCAACCTGCTCAAACAACTCACAGCTCTAGCAGCACATGGAAAAAAATGTACAACAGTAAGATTTGATTTAGATTTAGAAGAGAGAAAGGACCTATGCATTTTTTTTAAATACAGGTGCCTAATGTGCGGTGAAACACTAATAGTCAGCACTGTGGAAAAAAGCAAAGAATACGATATTAATNTAAATACAGGTGCCTAATGTGCGGTGAAACACTAATAGTCAGCACTGTGGAAAAAAGCAAAGAATACGATATTAATTATGCGTTTGTTTGGGGTGCTCTGTCTATTGTAATAGGTTATCATCAAGCTCAAGAAATGATGGCGCTGACTGAGGTTCCTATTATGAGAAAACAGAAATGGAATCGGCACGAGCAATATGTTGAGCAGGTATTAATTTTGCAACGGCATATCCAAATATATTAATTAAGCGTTCAGTATTTGGGTCCCTTGAGTCAGTAGTTAAGTATAAATCTATCCTTGTTTTAAATCTGGGAGTTTGAACTCGAAGAATACATGAAAAAAATGGCACCATTAAATGTGAAATTGAAATATCTAAAGTAAATGTCGATGAAGATGGCATGCCATCAATTTCTGTGTATCAAAATGGGGGCTGGAGTACGCGTTAATACGGACATGCGTACAGTGCATCCTTGGGAGTTGTCAGTTTTTATTCTTTCCTGCCAAGTCTACAGTGCTTTGGAGGATGTATCCAGAAATACAACATTCGCGGGTTCATTGCAGCACAAACTATACTACAAACAAACACGTATACAATTTGTCACTGTTGTAATATGCTTCTATTCTATTTTATTAGACACATCCTGGACAAATCTGGGTCAATAAGAAAGCTACAAGAAAACGAAGACCAAATCCCGCGCTACCTGTTCAATATGAACAAACCAATTAAAAATTGATTAGGCTCAAATACACATAACATCATTGAATATAGCCTGCAGGTCATTGTAATCGCGAAATTTTGCTCTCCGTACTAATTATGCATTTATTTTCTTTCTGTATGTTGTACTGAAATTGGATGTCTGTTTTATGAGTTTCGTTCTATTCTGATAGTTATAACTTAGTACTCCAAAGTCCCATTTATTGCATGTACTGTATACATAGTAAAATTAACGCAATTAATTACAGCGTGCATAAATAGTAGAGTGATAATGTTACTTGCCAATACCCGCATTCGTTATTTTTGTAACTAAGAACCTACTTGTTAGGACTGTAATCTATTGACTAAAGGAGATTGAAATGTACCAAATTCCATGGATACCAAGCAGTATTTTATTATTGGCACGCTTGCTTGTAAGGTACAGAGGACTAAAAACTGTAGTGGAGACGCTACATATTTCTCGCACATTATGTATTTCTACTTCTATAAAATTTTTCCAAAAAAATGTGGCAAAGAAAATTAGTTTGCGTGTAAAAATTTTGTTTACAACCTCAATAAACTGAACTGCGAAATGATGAAACTTTACATAAACTGCATGAGGCAGTATTGTTCTAACGAACTTAAGTATGCACTTGCGAAAGGTATTTAATACGTTTCTACTTTCAAGAAGAAAAAACCATCAAAATATAAAACTATTCCACATAGTGTATAAAAATGTGCACATGAGTTTGAGCGGAAAATATGCCAGTACTGTTATGAAAAGTGAAATCTCTTATTCAATATATTTGCGAATTTAATAAATAATAATATGCAAAAATATGTTTATTAATTTATACAAATTATTCATCGACGATTAGCAATGAAACGCAGAAAATCCAGCCGAAAATTCTGGAAGTAATACCTGAATAGCCCGAAACCACTAGTAATTAAACCAAGGACCTTTTACGTACCTAACAGAGCTTACCCATATACCGTCACGAATTTCCATTACTTTGCGCGTGTATAATAGTAGTATTTTATAATTTAATGTCAGGCCTACAAATAAAAGAGCTTTGTTATTCTTTCAACTGACTGGCGATGTTTCTGAATCTTGGCCTATGATTTCCAAGAATTTTTCTAGCTACATTATTTTTTTCGTCTAGTAATACAAGTACAGTTAATGAAAAACACCTCATAGTAACCATAGTGTGACGTTTTAAAGGCAATTTTCTTTGCATGGACATTAAGTAATATATAAAGTGAGAAAAGCAATCTGGGGAAATTTCAAAAGCTACAGTTTACATATTACATCAGAATTATTATACTATACATGCATATGTGCTTCTGAAATATTTGGACAAACTTCGGCAGGGTATTTTCCATCCAAAAATAAACATAAAATATGGCATGTAGCCTACATTTATTCAGAAAGAGGTAACCACTTTTGAAAGTTAGCTAAAACAAAAGTTTGTTGCTTGTAACACAGCCAGAAAAAAAGATAAATGTCTGAGTGTCTGCATAACGCATTATTATACGACGAAGTGCAAACCATAAAAATTTGGATACCGAAATCAACTCCCTTCCCCCACCACCATTTTCGCATTTAAAGTGTAACAGTCAGGCATTTAAATTTTTTTTTGTTTTGTTTATGGGTTAATAAATTTCCGTACATGGTTAACAAAAATGTACTCTTATGAGCAGTTATAAAGTGGGGCGTCTGCGCCACGTGGCTGCTGTCTTGGGAGCCAGGAAGCCATAGCAGCCACCTTGGATGATATCACGCGGCAACCTCCTGCTCTGTCATTCCTCGTCAGCAGCAGCCATCTTGGATGTCACTTTTTTCCCTCTGGAATTTCGCTTTTTCCCTCTTGCTCTATCATTACAACTCGGAACTTCACAATCTTGCATTCCTCTTCTTTTTCTCCCGCTCTGTCATTCCGATGTTATTTTTTCTCATTCTCTGTCATTTATTCCTGTCTCACGTCCATTATATCCTTTGAGATATTTTCGCATATTCCTCCTGNTCTATCCTTTGAGATATTTTCGCATATTCCTCCTGGTCTCCTTTACTTTCTCGTTTGTTTTTTTTTTCTCGCACTGTCTCATTCCTTCCTGCCTCATATCCATTCTATCCCTGGGGGTGGGGAGATGTTATCATATTNCTTTTTCTCGCACTGTCTCATTCCTTCCTGCCTCATATCCATTCTATCCCTGGGGGTGGGGAGATGTTATCATATTCCTCCTGTTCTCCTTTATTTTCGCATTTTCCTCTCTCTCCTGCATTTCGACTCCTCCATCTTGGATGTTCCCTCATCACCATCATATGCTTTAAGCAGCCATACTTAATTCCCATGCCTGCCACCAGTCGGTCGCTGTAGGCGGCCATCTCTGATTCCTGTGCCCACCACCAGAGATTTTAAAGTTCAATTTCTTGCATGTGTGTTGGTTCACTCGTCGCCAGCAGGGGCGTATCGAGGAGGTGATTTCAATTGGTGGCCAGCAGGAGCACTGGGAATTTTTTTAGTTGGTACGTGTTTCGGAACTCAAATAATGTAGGGGGTATGCGGTTTCGATCCGACCACCCTTCGATCGCCAGTCGAGCATTTATACCCCACGACCACCGTTGCATGAGAAACATTAGGAGATTAAATAACATATATACTCGCATCGGCCTATACACACACTCGACAGACAATAAACTTGTAATCGTGAAAAAGTCGACATTGCAAATTTATGAGAAGAAATTAAGTAATTACTTTCATCGCCAATAAACTCATCATCGCATAAAAGAGACCGCAGACACTGTGCGCGCGCACATGCACACACTTCTTATATGTGTAAAATATATGTATATATATATATACATTAATAACCTGAATAAAATTATGGCTATTCTATCAATCAGAAAAAAGCAATTATATATATTTAAAAAGTTTGGACAGGTCGCATCTCTACACAAAAGTTATATGCAAGCATACAGAGCCAATTGCACAGCAATGCACATCTGTCTCTCAATCACGCGCACATAACTGCCTGTCTCTCCAACTTGTCCAGGAAATTTGAGAGCGTGACCACACTGCTGTACCTTCAATTTGTNCGCACATAACTGCCTGTCTCTCCAACTTGTCCAGGAAATTTGAGAGCGTGACCACACTGCTGTACCTTCAATTTGTTTGTGCCTGCGCGTGGTACCAGATGTTGCCGGCACTCCACGCGCGAATGCGGAAATGTGTCTTTCTTAATGTTCTTTAACATGTAGCAGTATGATAAAAACACNCGCACATAACTGCCTGTCTCTCCAACTTGTCCAGGAAATTTGAGAGCGTGACCACACTGCTGTACCTTCAATTTGTCTGTGCCTGCGCGTGGTACCAGATGTTCCCGGCACTCCACGCGCGAATGCGGAAATGTGTCTTTCTTAATGTTCTTTAACATGTAGCAGTATGATAAAAACACCTATTACGCTTACACAGCTTCGTCAGCTGCGTGTCACTCTCTCACCGCTCTCATATGGATGATGATGAAGTTCGCAGGAACGCCCTCGCACTTTACCATCCGCATGGCATAACTATGCGGACGGCTCCCGGGCTTGGGATAGGGAGCAGTACACTACGTCAGCAAAAACACTACCGAAATTTTTTCCTTATATGCAAACAAGTNCCGGGCTTGGGATAGGGAGCAGTACACTACGTCAGCAAAAACACTACCGAAATTTTTTCCTTATATGCAAACAAGTCGTGTACATGTATGAACATAAAATACACCAGTGACGTCGCAAGCATAGTGCACAGGCGACTTACGACGCTGAAAACGGGAAAGACGACCCACCTAAAAAAAAATTATGTNCCGGGCTTGGGATAGGGAGCAGTACACTACGTCAGCAAAAACACTACCGAAATTTTTTCCTTATATGCAAACAAGTAGTGTACATGTATGAACATAAAATACACCAGTGGCGTCGCAAGCATAGTGCACAGGCGACTTACGACGCTGAAAACGGGAAAGACGACCCACCTAAAAAAAAATTATGTGTACAAAGGAATTCAGACAGATGACAGCAACAGAGTAAAAGTACAGTAGAGGTAGATGAAGAGAAAAGAGGTGACAGTAATGAAAAAAAAAAGAATAAATGCAAGTACGATGCTATCAATAGTAACTACTACAGTGCTAGTGTGATACAAATATCACTTCACATTCATAACCCCCGCCAGGATAAGTTCTGAGTCCCCCAGGAATTGGCTATAAGCCCCAGGTTAGAGGCCCAACATAGATGCCAAATCCTGTGTACAAGTACGTGCATGAGTGATTGTGGAATGGGAAATAGTACACATCATGACATGTTGGTAACATACCTGACAAGATAAGGATGCCTCTTTCACGAGTTACAGCATGCCACCATTTAATATCGCCACCATCCACCAACAGCAACACTCCTGGCAAGATGAATATGTATCTTACATGTGCTACAGAATGCTGCTGGAAAAAACACATAACTCGAACAGTGTACAAGTACACACACGACTGATTGCAGAAACAGTACATACACACAGTAGGTCATAAGGGTAACATGCCTGACAAGATAAGGATACCTCTTGCACGAGCTACAGAATGCCACCATCCATCATCAACANAAGGATGCCTCTTTCACGAGTTACAGCATGCCACCATTTAATATCGCCACCATCCACCAACAGCAACACTCCTGGCGAGATGAATATGTATCTTACATGTGCTACAGAATGCTGCTGGAAAAAACACATAACTCGAACAGTGTACAAGTACACACACGAATGATTGCAGAAACAGTACATACACACAGTAGGACATAAGGGTAACATGCCTGACAAGATAAGGATACCTCTTGCACGAGCTACAGAATGCCACCATCCATCATCAACANACATAAGGGTAACATGCCTGACAAGATAAGGATACCTCTTGCACGAGCTACAGAATGCCACCATCCATCATCAACAACAGCATATCTGGCAAGATAAATATAGCTCATGCATGTGCCATAGTATGCTGCTGAAAAAACACATAAAATTAATAAATCATCACACACACATCATTCGTTATGGGAGAGGGAAATTGAAGGACTTCAGCTTCGACAATCCAGGGGCGAGGTACTGCCTCCTACTATGCATCCCGACCCCATTCACTCTCCTGGGGACAGACATATATATGATGATACATGCTGGTCCAAGAGGTGTGTGTAGAAAACATCATCAAACATGATAGCCGTAAGGGGCTGTATGCATCCCTCATCACATATTTGATGTTTGTCGTTCATCCAAGAAAAATCAAGTTTGTTAGTATACATACAATTATAGTGTGACCTAATGCTGTTGACTCATACTCTCATTACTTGCTAGATCAATAATAAACTTTTATAATCGCCTAAAGTGATTGTATTTGGTACGGCACTATTCTGTATAACTTTGGCTCACTTCACTACTTTACCCTTGTATGTGTATGCATATAGCTTCACCCTCAGACCGACAAACTCCATCATATCATTACCTCCGCACTCAACCTTGAATTTGCCAATCACCCTTGTGTTGGCGGGCGGGTAGCAGGGACAGCATAGATGAGCTTATTAAATACTATATTTTCATTCTCCAATTTAACTGGTGATAGAGATTCGTCGTATATAGTTCTGCATTTGGAAGCGATACGTTTCTTCGCAAGCAGTTCGATGCATACAAGTTTCATGAACTGGCATTTATGCTTATTCTCCACAAAGGTTACCATGCATAGCATTGTTCATCACCTTGTAAAAGTCCTTCTCAATGGCATTCGTGGCTGCTTGGCATTTCTCAGTATTGAGCTGAATACAAGTTTTGAGCCACATCTTCTAGTTGATTTGCAGTACCCGGTGTATAGCGTCAATGATTGCTTGAGGTTATTCTAGTGTAAAATATAATTATTGTTCTCCTCAAGGGTGGTTATGAGATTGGTTTATTTGGTCCCAGAGTGGGGTAGGGGCACTCGTTCACCGGCAGGGATGGAATATCTTTATGTTTCTCTTGGAGCTCGACTGGATATTATTCCACATCTACCTCCAGTATGTANCCGGCAGAGATGGAATATCTTTATGTTTCTCTTGGAGCTCGACTGGATATTATTCCACATCTACCTCCAGTATGTAACCTACATCTCCAGCGTCCGGCATGGACATGACGTCGATATCTGTGCCGGTCTATTTGGAATCGCCATATTATAGCNACCTACATCTCCAGCGTCCGGCATGGACATGACGTCGATATCTGTGCCGGTCTATTTGGAATCGCCATATTATAGCGGTAGGAACATTGCCCATCCATACAAATTATTTGCATCTGTATACTGGAGATTGGTAGATGGCTTGTTGACATCGTACAAGGCAGGGACATCGTTATTGTTTGACATGCAATACCTCTTCATGCACNATTGGTAGATGGCTTGTTGACATCGTACAAGGCAGGGACATCGTTATTGTTTGACATGCAATACCTCTTCATGCACTGGACCACACTTCCCCGGATGCCACCTTCGATAATCTCTGAGAAACTCGAGTTCCATCTTCATCTTCTTAAGCATGATGTCGAATGAGAATACGGGGGCACTCATGTACCGAACACAATCCAGTCGGTATGTNTCTTCATCTTCTTAAGCATGATGTCGAATGAGAATACGGGGGCACTCATGTACCGAACACAATCCAGTCGGTATGTCGTCAGACATAGCCCCTGGAAGTTCTCAGATACATCGCATAGCAACAGTACATCAGTTTTGAGGTACAGCTTTGAGAAGGCTCGCAGTGTACAGCATCCAAATGTCTCCCAGACGTTCTATGCATACAGGTAATCCTCCGGTATAATGTCATATCCAGTGAGGAGGTTGTGAAAAGTTTCTATGCCCGGCAGCCATGGCTCGGCGAGCTTCCCCTACGAGCCGACATAGTCTTAGGGGAACACTCCTTTCCGATTAATCAACTCGAGCTGCCGGGGGTTGAAGAACGTCGTCGTTATCTTGAATTCGAACGATGGTAGTTTCTGTGTAAGTGATGCGAGGCTGGCAGACATAAATATAAACATATCTATAAATTTAATGATGAATTTGTCGCCCAAACCTTTGCTGAAGGTGATAAGTTTTTCTAAGTTTTTCCTATGTATGCAGGATAATAAATATGCCCTGTGTATCGTAACAAAGCTGCTTAATAATAAAATTCGCACCATACATCAAGTTGTGGAAGAGGATTGGCAGTCTTTTGTGACAGCGGCGGAACATGTTACAATTATTACACGCTGTCCTGATAATGTCGCCGGTAAAATGACCATAGTCATGGACCTCGCGGTTATCGCGAATGAAGGGGCCGAAAAAGTGGCAGTCTGTTCACCAGAAGTAAGCATTCGCATAGGCTTGGAATGGCTGTAGGTCTCCTTCACTAGATTACCAAACCTCACGATTTATTCAATAAAGCGCTTGTTGCTTCTTCCCCAGTGTACAAGTGCACAACTGTAGGCAGGCTGGAGGTCTCGGAGGCCGGTATTACAGTGTTAGTCACCTTGATATAGATGGCATAGCTGTACGGCTCGTGCTTCTGGTATCTATAGGTTTAGGAAGCGTCCGAGTTTGGCTGACAAATCTGGACCGGCACTAACATGGCTTCGAAGTCAGAGTACACTTTTATGGGTACCTTATCACTATTATAGTAATTCTGAAACTTGAGCACAGGATGTTTGCTATTTTCCTTCTCTGGCTGAGGCATGTTGGCATGGACTGCTCAGCCAGCTCAGCTCAGCCAGCACCTGTTCGCCCATTACACCTGTAACTCTTGGTATATCATGATAGTATTTCAGACATCACTTGCAGATATGCACCGTCTCCGCATGTGATGCCACCTGCGAATGTACCAGGTGGGAGAAATCGTAAGTAAAACAATAATGAGAATTTTAGTTCTCTGTCATCATTAGAAGGCGGTCGGAATTCTGTGCCAGTTCCTCATTCGACACTCATATAGGCACCACCTTTTTTCTATCTCTGAGAGCATATAAATTTATGCTGACCCCATGATTGGTCCTCTCGAACAGCGATATTTGTCGCAGAGGGGTGGGGAACTCTAGTCCACTGAAGTTAAATTGTGTCTCCAAGTTATATTATTGTTGTTTGGCGTGCGCAGGATGCTCATCCTCTACATATCGTGCCAGGTTTGCCCATTTGAAGAACAGCTAATCATTGTTCTGCGAGTTAATAAGTACCTTCTTGGCTTCAATTTGTGCAGGCAGGGCAATGTAGAAGGAAGCTCTCAAAGGTCAAGCTTGTTGACATGCAGCTGAAGCCATTTCACAGAGGTGAGGGTCCAGTCACTTCCTGTCCCCATGTACTCGTCCTCCTCCTGACATATCTTGGTAAAGGCCGAATGTCGCCATCATTGAAGAGGGGCTTGTTTTTCGTCTTGAAGGCACATTGGTCTGCCTCACCTTCGTGTAACTCTGGTTTGCCATACACACATTAGCTAAATATATTGTATTTAACAGCTCCCTGGTTCTCGATCTCCTGTTCCAGCTGACCGCAAATATCAATGGCCTGGCTCCAGCTACTCTCGGCGATGTATATTTTCATAATGCCTCGAAACACGCTCTCTGCCTCCACAAACCTATACTCATTACATTCGCTAACGCCAGTGACGATGGCCCTATGGCGAGATCAGCCCTCAGCATCAATAATGTGGGCCGGAACGAGTGCTATGGNCTAACGCCAGTGACGATGGCCCTATGGCGAGATCAGCCCTCAGCATCAATAATGTGGGCCGGAACGAGTGCTATGGGCTCTGGCGCATTGGATAGCCATGGCTTGGAGAAAGTTGGCACAGCCACTTTGAGCTCTTTTCGCTGGTGGTGGGANGCTCTGGCGCATTGGATAGCCATGGCTTGGAGAAAGTTGGCACAGCCACTTTGAGCTCTTTTCGCTGGTGGTGGGATAGGTCCATTACATTTAGAACTATGTGCACGTAGATTGTAAGCATGGGTAAACTGTCTACCACGCTTGTCGCACTCCACAGTCTCGGCATTGGGGTTCGGCCAACAGCCACGTTCGTTATGGCATGCATCTCCAACGTGGATGAAAACCTAACTGCAGAACTTGCAATTGGTTGAAGCGCCCTCCCTGATTAGTCCTGTGCATGTTACAAGATGGTCGGCGAGTTTGTCTGTGTGAGTTAATGTCTTCCCACACCTATCGCACATGTGCTGTGCCTCTCGGTACGGATTAAGGGCGTAGGTGCGTTCATGTGACAGTCCATACTTATGGACTTGAAATACCTTGTCGCAGAAATACACTGTGGGGCGAGTGGTCGCATCGTACATGCGTTAGACAATGGCTGTGATGAAGATGACTTAGAAGAAGATTTTAATGATGCTAAAGAAGGGAAGGACAGAAAGGAGTAATGACCAGAATCCATCTTGACTGTGGACACACCAGAGAAAACCCAACGATGATGGATGGATATCTCGACTGGCCGATCTGGTGGAACACGCTATAGACTGCTCGACACCAGACGACAAGGAGGAAACCTATGAGAGAAAAATACATACTGCTAAGCTAGCCTAGAAACACGATGCTTCCATGCCTCAAAACTAGCCTAATGCACTCACGAGATACACAGATNTACTGCTAAGCTAGCCTAGAAACACGATGCTTCCATGCCTCAAAACTAGCCTAATGCACTCACGAGATACACAGATAGAGTACCCACATACATAGTATACGGTATGTACAAATATAAAAAAGGTTCTCTCGGCTCCCACTATTTCTCTCCCCCGCACTTCATTGCATTCAAACGAAGCACAATCCCTACCCCGCACCGCAGGGGACCACATTTAGCTTCCAGATATGCGCGGCCAGTTTCAGCTGCAAACACACTCATGAGTCGGTGCACACAAGACAGGCTGTATCGATCGCTTACCNTACTGCTAAGCTAGCCTAGAAACACGATGCTTCCATGCCTCAAAACTAGCCTAATGCACTCACGAGATACACAGATCGAGTACCCACATACATAGTATACGGTATGTACAAATATAAAAAAGGTTCTCTCGGCTCCCACTATTTCTCTCCCCCGCACTTCATTGCATTCAAACGAAGCACAATCCCTACCCCGCACAGCAGGGGACCACATTTAGCTTCCAGGTATGCGCGGCCAGTTTCAGCTGCAAACACACTCATGAGTCGGTGCACACAAGACAGGCTGTATCGATCGCTTACCCTCCCACTCACAAGGGTATAAATTAAACACCTAATGTGCATACTACTACTATAGTTAATTCACAGTTACTTCATACTTTTCTGAAGCCCTGGTGATGTTCTACTTCCAGAATATACCTTCACCTCATGTGAACAATGCTTAGCTAAGTCTGTAAAATTACACCAAAGGGACAGCATACTGCATACTTGCACACTCAATGTAGCTACATTTCGCATAAGAGCTATTTCTTACCAGGCATTTGCAACACACCCATTTTCTTCCTATTTTTATTCATTTTAGTTGTAAATTAAATGCTATAATGATTTATGCATGTATTATTAGTAAAGGTTTATTTTAACAAAAAGCATAAAACGTCTGCGATACCCGACATGTAAGGAACAATCAAACTCATAATACATGTGGTAAATTTATTCAAAGGTTTGATTTATAAAAGTGTGAAGAAACCTCGAATAGCATGTATATGACCTGCAGCATGCTACATGAAGGGTAGGCTATATGTGAAAAACATCGCCATGTTTCACTTGGTGTGCTCCCACACCATTGCATTCTGTCACATTTAAGTATTTATTTGTCCCAAGGTAAACAACTAATTTCGATCACTCCTCCACTCGTTCATTAACCCTAATATGAATATTGTTAGTAGTGGACAGGTACTGCACAGAGCATGTGCGTGTGCGCTGCATGTGCTGCACCTCGGTAACAACAACATACATTAAAAAACCACTGTAAAATGACATGAATTTACTGCAGGCTCGCAGGTCAGCACTATGACCTGATTTTTCTGCAGACATTCACATCCGAGGTTCCGCCTGTGAAGGGGATATGGGCAAACCGAATTTGCCTCCTACCTGTGAAAGGGCATGGGAAAGGACCGCCGCCAGCAGGATTCATTGGCAGCATTCCCCCCCCCCTTCCCAAACACAGAATGCCAAATGGCATGCCTGCTCATGGGCGGAGGACAGAGTCGTAACTCCTCTCCCCTATGCCCGCCTGCTCATTGCCTGCAGGAGGCCAGCCTCATGTATGGCAGCGCCAACGAGTGACCTGCAGCATACAGATACACACATGTGCACTAATGGGGCGAACCAACAAGTAGCGATTACACTCATATGCAAATAAAATTAAGTACATACACATGAGCAAACAAAATTAAGTATATGTGTGTGTTTAGTCTGTTGGGGAAACTAGCACCGATATGTTAATGATACACTTGCCACAAATGTTGGATGTCGAGTACGGGTAACGGCAATGTGCGTAGGCAAAGACAGCATGTAACAGCAGCACACTATCAGGGCACACTTGAACGAACTAGCTGATCACAAGTAACTGACTACAGGTCAGTGGGCGATTTATATATTGTACGTCTGCATAGGTAGGGGGCAGGGTGGAAGATCGCTTCACCCACCCTCCCTACTCTTGTGCAGGGTGGCAGCGGTCGTGCATAACCTGTGGAATANCATAGGTAGGGGGCAGGGTGGAAGATCGCTTCACCCACCCTCCCTACTCTTGTGCAGGGTGGCAGCGGTCGTGCATAACCTGTGGAATAACGCTTAAGGAACCTGCATGACTCGTCTCTCTCTCGCCCTACAGACCCAGTGGTTGCAGTTTCAGCATACATGACATATGTTACCATTCTAGAGTTGAACTTGTGTGTTTCATGCATATACACCATCACTCTCTCTGCAGAGAATAAATTTACCATTACTATACTGGAAACTTTAAAGGAAAACAAGCATCTGTATACTGTGTTATATGTGTATTACCTTCATTGAACAGGTAATTAGGGTTTATATTTATATGATATATATGTTATCACTATAATGGTATTGGCATGTAACAAATAAAGAAGGTAGTGTATATGGTTACAAATAGATGTGTATTTATTTTGTCACAAATAACTACGTAGCTCTCTCCACATACACACAGATACAGATCATTGTAAGACAGAAGACCAAATATTCATGATAATAATATATACACATCTGATGTCCCAACATATGACTCTCGTCTCACCCCACATACATAAATTTTTGGAAATAGTTTAAAATTTAAAATGACTAAGAATCGTACGTTGGCGCACATAGTTGAATGAACATAGTTGCATACATACACGCACTCTACTTCCATAAATAGTGACACCAGTTGTCACCCACACTGGAATAAAGATATTTACATACTTGACAATACAAACTCTCTCACAATTCACATATACTTATTTATAGTTACATACAAGCAGATGTCCTACTTGAATAAAAATATTTACCTACTTGAAAATTANTTCACATATACTTATTTATAGTTACATACAAGCAGATGTCCTACTTGAATAAAAATATTTACCTACTTGAAAATTAAAACCTCTCTCACTACTTACATTTATTTTCAAACCTAAAGGAGTGCGTGATTACACATATACGTAAAAAAAAAAAAAACAATACACAAACTGCTGTACAAACATCTCTCTCTCTCTCACACACTACATATCTACTTATACTTAAATGCCAGCCATGACTTTATATAGTCATTTTCAAACCTAATGGAGAGTGTTTGCTATTACACATATACTTTAAATAAAAAACATTACATTCTCTTACGATTTTTACAAACGTCTCTCTCTCTCTCTCTCTCTCTCTCTCTCTCTCTCTCTTTCTCTCTCTCTCTAATACTACATATCTACTTAACTGAAATTGACTACCANCTCTCTCTCTCTCTCTCTCTCTCTCTTTCTCTCTCTCTCTAATACTACATATCTACTTAACTGAAATTGACTACCAACACTTCATATACTTATTTGAAAACCTAATGGAACATGTGTGTGCATGATATAACATATATAATTGAAAAAGGCTTTATACAGTGCCTCGATCAAACTGCACATCACATACCACATATATTCTTTCGCTTCATTGAAAGGCATCGATGCGATGTCTGGCAGAGGCTGCTCTCTGGGCGGTAACAGGCCATACGTCGGACATATTGTATGGGCGTTGACATCATTGGACACGGTTGTGGGCGCTGCAGAGGTGCTGGGCGTCTTGGTGTCCTGTCACAGGCTGTGGGTGACTTGAGGCCATCTCCGCTCCACCGGCAGCATCACAGCCATCGTGGCTGTCGTCGTCTCCGCAGTCCTCTTATGCCTTGGCATTGATGACGATGACATCACAACTGTGGAGACGATGGCCATCAGCTGGGTAGAATTATCGTCGACATCGAGGACAGGGGGTGCTGGCGCTGCTGCTGGCTATGGCACTTTGATTTCGATTCGAACTGTGACAGGTTCTGCCATCGGTTGGTAGTCGGCCACGTACAGCGAGATGGGGTCGTGTAGGTATGCATGTGCCAACACCACATACTCACAGCTTGGCAGTGGTGTATCTTCCTGCATATTCAAGATGCTAAACTTACCATACATGGTGCATGTAATCATCTGTTGGCAATGCTCAGAGGACGTTGGGTTGTAGGCCAGCAGCCAATGAACAACACTATCGCACTCCTCGCTGTAAGTCCGCTGCTCTGCCCCATCTCAGACATTGTAAGTTACACTGCTGTGTCCTGGCATCACACTGGTGTAGACACCTTCTGGGCAGAATGACGAGCTCATCGTCGTCAGACCACTGATGNGCTGTGTCCTGGCATCACACTGGTGTAGACACCTTCTGGGCAGAATGACGAGCTCATCGTCGTCAGACCACTGATGATGATGAGCCAGATACGTGAGTTTTATATAGCTCTCTCTTCCATGTGTGGTGGTGGATGTGATGTCACAGTTATTTAAAAACCTCTGCGAACAGTGTTAGCATGCATTCAATGTTCACAGATGGTCTCCATACNAGTGATGTCACAGTTATTTAAAAACCTCTGCGAACAGTGTTAGCATGCATTCAATGTTCACAGATGGTCTCCATACACGTACAAGTGCTCCGACATTTTAGCTCTCCCTCGATGGCCATGCTGTTCCTGCCCATACTCCAGGCCTCTATGATGTAATGGTAGCACACATAAGCTCATAAATCTATTTACTGTCATACACAGCAGACCTTGGCCATGGAGGGTAGGATCAATTTGCTTCCACAGTCTTCCAGTGTAGTGGTCTGTATGTGTCCTGTACACTCTTTGGTCCGCCAGTAGATTGCCCTATCGTCTATGTTGCTCAGGATAAAGTCAATTTTCTTGTTCTTGTGATGCAGTTTGGTAATATCTTCAAATTCTGCTTGTACTGCGAGAATGTGTCCTCCTGCAGGTAGCTGGCTGTTCAGGCGTAAATTAGCAATGACACACCTATCATAGTTGTAGCATGGCAGAATCTCGCTGTGTAAATTATCTCACACATCATGATATCCCTCATATGATTTTCACCATCTCGTACCTGCACTTGCTTGTGTACAAACTGTTTTAAATATCACTCGCCTATACCAACAACGTACTGATCGTACAAGCTCACATTTTCTGATTGGAACTGTACACAGTCGCGTTTGTTGAACATATTTTTCATAATGGCGGTGGTTGTTTACGGAAGGCTGTGTCGCTGCTGAATGTGGGAGAGACGTAATGCTTGTTGCTTCTCATATGTTCGTGATGACATGCTTACGTTACTCTAGCCAAGTAAATTTCGCATGCTAGCGGAGAACACATTGTCGTTCATGTAACTACTCCATGCTTCATGATGGTTGTGCGATGTTTCCCTGTACACGTCTCTGTCCAACAGGTAATTAATTACACCATTGTTGGGATTGTAAAGCTTATAAGCAATTGACTCTGTAAACCATAATTGGCATATATTCTCTTCATTTGCATGAGCCACCATATCGTTGATGGTGCAAGGCAGCTCCGTGTCCAACCACAGGAAATACACGGGACACACAACCAAACTACACGGTGTCGGGTATAAGGCCAGACATCCCTCTTCGCTCTCGATGTTATGGCACACCCAGTGTTCGAGGCAGTTACAGCTTTACACTTGTTCAGGCTGTCCAGGAGGTTTGAAGACAATGCGGTGGCACCCGCATTAATTTACGTTTGGCCATGAGAATAACTAGCACCTGCTTGGATGAATAATATAGTGCTTGTAGTCTTTAGCGAACCCTGGTGCCATGGTTAGCAGAATACATACTTAGAATTTTCCCACCACCACCACCATAGTTGGGAAACTTAAAGTCCTCTTCGATCCACCAGTTGTCATTTTAGCCATCGACAGTTGGTTGTGTGTCAATGAGACAAAATTATATATGGTGGCAATAATTCCGACATCTCTAGTAGCATCCACTTCACATCCAATCAGCTTATATGCGATTCTACTAATCAAATGCAATATTACGTTTTCGATGATTCACATTGTCACAGGTACAGTGCCACCAGCCTTTGTAATCGTTCCTCGGAACCTCAAATTCGAATTACATGGCACTGTGAATATATCTTAGTTTTGTACCAGGATCCGAACCTCGGACCAGGGTATGTATGGACCTGGTAGATATGGCATGTGCGTGTGGATTTCCGCCTTGGTGATCGCATCTTCGAAGCCCACCGGCTCGGTTACATTAAATATTGCCACATCCATATTTGTTGACAGTCAGCCCCAAATTTCTAAGGAATTACACATTTTCAGATGTTAGCACGCTGGGTACCTGCCTTGTACTGACTTCTGGTTTAATATAGTAAGCTGCTTTTATTACCTTAGTACTTGCCCCCTTTAACTCCAGATACATATTTGTGCAAATGTAGGCATACTGTTATTTCTTCACCTCAGAAATTAATCAAACGACTACCTTGGTCTACTATAGAGACAGCCACTTCCTGTTCATTTTCAATCATGACTGGAACGTAAATGGGCATCTTCGGCACATCCACCAGCTTAAAGTCTGGAGGTACCTATGCAGAAAATTCATGTAGTGTTTGGCTAGGCTTACAGCTGAGGTATGATCTGGTATCCATTCTTATAACATTAACGGACATAATGTTTAATGGCAGGGTGGATTCATGGGTTTTCTTCGCTTCAGACTTCTCATTCGCAAATCCGAGCATTGCACCGAGTGTGTCGCTTTTCGTGCAATTTTACTGAGCAGTACCAATGTCACTTCAGTAGTACCAATGTCACTTCTGGCTCCAGTACACACTTGAGGTACTCGCCTAAATTTTTAATCTCATACGAACCTGTGGGTACATTTACCACACCTCTCTTACCATCCTCTATGACATAACGAAACATACAATTGTTTTTATCTATGTTCAGTACAAAGAAGTAGGTTTGAAAATCTATGAGCGCAAGGGACTTAGCCCCCTCCAGGTTCAGCAGAGGGAAGTTCATAGAGTGCAATTACGAGCTATTGCCCGACACGATCACGGTAATCGACATGACTGATGCTTACAAGTAGTGCTTCCCCGGTTAAGTATACTTTTATTTGTTTTTTAACCTTGAAAAGAAGTGTAGGCATAGGTGACCACAGTTACATTCTCGCAAGTAGTTGCTCTGCTCCGTAGTTGTAATGTAATCTCACACCTCTCAAATACGTTTTCAGTTCTGGTTGGCACCCTTAAATTATCATAGTTGTCATATTATTCTGCTGTATCCCTGCACTTTTTATACATGTTCCTATGCATCCCTGGCCGTCAGCTAGTATCTGAGTTTACTGTAATACACTTCACTCCTCTCGGACTGTGGCAGTCGTTTGTGCATAAAAATGTTTGTATGTCTATGTACGCGAGTGGGCATCTGGGAAGTAACCTAAATATAATCTCCTTCATATGTTACTCCTCTTTTTTCTCTTTCCCCCACCACCACCTACACAGTAGGGTCTAAGATAGAGGCTGCCACCATTTATTTTTCTCTAGCGAGTGCTTACATATGTATTTTGTGTCGAATCACTTCGTTGNACTCCTCTCGGACTGTGGCAGTCGTTTGTGCATAAAAATGTTTGTATGTCTATGTACGCGAGTGGGCATCTGGGAATTAACCTAAATATAATCTCCTTCCTATGTTACTCCTCTTTTTTCTCTTTCCCCCACCACCACCTACACAGTAGGGTCGAAGATAGAGGCTGCCACCATTTATTTTTCTCTAGCGAGTGCTTACATATGTATTTTGTGTCGAATCACTTCGTTGNGAAGATAGAGGCTGCCACCATTTATTTTTCTCTAGCGAGTGCTTACATATGTATTTTGTGTCGAATCACTTCGTTGAGATGCTTCTTTTCTTCCTTGGCCATGGGGAATTCCAGAAGGAAAAAAGGGAAATCCAAGATGACTGCTGTTAACGCGGAATAACAGAGCAGGAAGTTGCTGCGTGACATCATCCAAGATGGCCGCCATGGCTTCCTGGCTTCCCAGCCAGCAGCCAGGTGGTGCAGAACCCCATTTTCTAACTACTCTTGTGTTTTTACCCTACATGCTACCCTTTTCTAAAAATTAATGCATAACTTCCTTACGAAAAATTTCATGCAATAATTTATTGAAAACTATGGCATGTGGGGTAAAAATACAAGNTAATGCATAACTTCCTTACGAAAAATTTCATGCAATAATTTATTGAAAACTATGGCATGTGGGGTAAAAATACAAGGAAACAATTTAAAATATGGGGTTTGATATCGGTACCCAATTTTTTATGTTTTTCACTTCGTCTTTCAATAATGCATTATCCAGAAACCCAAAGATTTATCTTTGCATCCTGTCTTTGTTACCAGCAATAAACTTTAGAGGGTGATTACACCCTTCCCAAACATATTTAGGTTATAAATCGTTAATTTTGTTCTGTTTATTTTCTGAAGAGGAATACCCTGCTGATGTTTGCCCACATGTTTTACAAACACATTTTGTGTGTGTGTTTTTTTATAGTAAGGTTAATGAACGTATTACGATGTAAATCGGAATCAGTGGTTACAACCAGTGATATGCTAATCGCTGAAAATTCTTTTAACAAACTTTTACCGAGTGGGGAATCAATGAAATATACTATAAACACATTACCAGGCCTGTGGAATTCACACTGTAATTAAGTATAAATGACATTTAGATCAGTGACATTCAACCAGCAAGTGAGGTTCGTTCCACTGATTCCAATGGCTCACTTTTAACTGGTTTTGAGTCAGTTTTCGCTGGTTTGGCTTATTTTTCAATTATTTAAAATTGAGAAAGTTATACCAAAACTAAAGCACAAAAATAGTGATTTTTACTGTAATAATTAATTGACGGGGATGGCTTTACATGTGCAAAATTACTGCTCCTACAAAGGAACTGTAATTATTATAAAATATATTCTATCATGTTTAAAAAAAAATCTTTCATCAAGATAACATATGTAATATACTATTTGTTACATTTTAAATGAATGCTTCACAATTGCAGTTAGAAATGTGTAAATCAATACAGATTTTTACGAGCTTTAGATATTTTATGAATAAATACACTTAATTTCTAGAGCCATGTTTACAAGAGCACATTTCGAAATAACTGTACACAATATTTGGTTATTGTTCAATTTTACCGTAAAGCATTAACATACGTGAACAGCAATCCGTTTGTTTACATATTTGCCACTTCATTATAAAACTTAAAAAAGCCTATGTTTTTTACAGGCCTCCATTATTGGTGCCGAAACCATTGGACATGTTGCCTTGCAGTTGGTTTGTCCCATGTTAAGGGACCGATATGGCATTTGTCCCCAGCAACACGTATGTCCGGCCACAGCCCTGGAAATGTACCTAAAAACGTTCTCTATGCTAGAAAAAAGGCTGTCGTAGAAACACGAAAAAGACCGGCAACTAGACACCTGTCATTTGGAAGGATTGCGAAGCGGAAACGTGNTTTTTTATGTTTTTCACTTCGTCTTTCAATAATGCATTATCCAGAAACCCAAAGATTTATCTTTGCATCCTGTCTTTGTTACCAGCAATAAACTTTAGAGGGTGATTACACCCTTCCCAAACATATTTAGGTTATAAATCGTTAATTTTGTTCTGTTTATTTTCTGAAGAGGAATACCCTGCTGATGTTTGCCCACATGTTTTACAAACACATTTTGTGTGTGTGTTTTTTTATAGTAAGGTTAATGAACGTATTACGATGTAAATCGGAATCAGTGGTTACAACCAGTGATATGCTAATCGCTGAAAATTCTTTTAACAAACTTTTACCGAGTGGGGAATCAATGAAATATACTATAAACACATTACCAGGCCTGTGGAATTCACACTGTAATTAAGTATAAATGACATTTAGATCAGTGACATTCAACCAGCAAGTGAGGTTCGTTCCACTGATTCCAATGGCTCACTTTTAACTGGTTTTGAGTCAGATTTCGCTGGTTTGGCTTATTTTTCAATTATTTAAAATTGAGAAAGTTATACCAAAACTAAAGCACAAAAATAGTGATTTTTACTGTAATAATTAATTGACGGGGATGGCTTTACATGTGCAAAATTACTGCTCCTACAAAGGAACTGTAATTATTATAAAATATATTNTTAATTGACGGGGATGGCTTTACATGTGCAAAATTACTGCTCCTACAAAGGAACTGTAATTATTATAAAATATATTATATCAGGTTTAAAAAAAAATCTTTCATCAAGATAACATATGTAATATACTATTTATTACATTTTAAATGAATGCTTCACAATTGCAGTTAGAAATGTGTAAATCAATACAGATTTTTACGAGCTTTAGATATTTTATGAATAAATACACTTAATTTCTAGAGCCATGTTTACAAGAGCACATTTCGAAATAACTGTACACAATATTTGGTTATTGTTCAATTTTACCGTAAAGCATTAACATACGTGAACAGCAATCCGTTTGTTTACATATTTGCCACTTCATTATAAAACTTAAAAAAGCCTATGTTTTTTACAGGCCTCCATTATTGGTGCCGAAACCATTGGACTGTTGTACATCGGGGTCCGAAATAAGTACTGCTACATGTGTAACATCAACAAAAAAGAAACCGAGAAAACGAGAAAAAACAAATGTTACAAAAACCACAAGGACACTTCCACATCAATGGAACAAAATATTCTTGTTCACGGGTTTCAAGAAAGTGAGTCTATGCGTGGGTTGAAGTACAAATTCATCATTGGTGATGGTGACACTAGTGCATTTGCTAAGATCCAACAGTTCGTGTCATATAGCAGATAAGCGGTGAAGTTAGCATGCGCAAACCATATGGTGCGTAACTAAACAGCAAAGTTGCATAGAAACATTAAAGACACTTCTCACGACATCGCGCACAGAAAGGAATTAACGCAAGTAATTCCACGTCTCATTAATGGAGCTCGAGCAGCCATTAAAGAAGCAGGGGAAAATCGACATAATAGTGAAGTCCTCTGTTGTGATCTCATGATTGGACCTTTACATGTATTCTGGGACACACACGAATTGTCGTAATACATATTGCAACCGAAAAAACGAGATTAACAAAGCGCAACAAATGTCTTCGAAATTCTGCATGGCGTGCAATTATGAAGGCTCTTAATCCACTGATTTCGAAAGCAGATATGTTGGTTAGGAACCATACTACTAACCAGGCAGAAATATACATGAACCTTGTTTAGAAGTTTTCGGGAAGAAAGCAGAAAGATGTTGGCAAGAGTGGAAGGTACACAAGATGTTGCCTTGCAGTTGGTTTGTCCCATGTTAAGGGACCGATATGGCATTTGTCCCCAGCAACACGTATGTCCGGCCACAGCCCTGGAAATGTACCTAAAAACGTTCTCTATGCTAGAAACAAGGCTGTCGTAGAAACACGAAAAAGACCGGCAACTAGACACCTGTCATTTGGAAGGATTGCGAAGCGGAAACGTNCAAGGCTGTCGTAGAAACACGAAAAAGACCGGCAACTAGACACCTGTCATTTGGAAGGATTGCGAAGCGGAAACGTGTCGTTGCTGGACCAGATATGGATTAGGGTTCTGAAGCTGCCCGCCCAGATATCTCCCCTGAAGAATTTGAGACAAAAAATAAAGAAATAATGATGAAATTAGAAAAGGAAGGAGCCACGGAAGAACTCTGTGATGCACTAGAAAGAAAAAAAGTTGGTCAACACTTCAATAATGCATGAAAGGAAGCAAGGCTCAATAGGTTGAATGCTTCTTCGTTTGCAGAAATTAGCAGAATGGGGGATACAACATCTTGTCATAGTACTGTGATATCCATAAACAACCCAAAGGATCTGAACACAGAAGCTGTCAGATACGGAAGAGTGAACGAGTCTAAGGCAATCGACATCTTCCAGTAAAAGTTTAATGAGGAAGTCATGCCTTGTGGACTATTTATACGCCCCGAGTATCCATTTTTGGGAGCCAGCCCTGATAGGTCAGTAGGTGATGATACTATAGTAGATGTAAAATGCCTAACATCTATTAATATCCTTTTAGAGAGAAAAACCACTACTTCATTGCGAGAAGCATGTAATATGAAAAATAAACCCCACATAGGTGAACAACGACGGAAGCCTACAGCTAAATAGATCACATTCATTTTTATACCAGATCCAGGGGCAGTTGAACATATCACAATGAATAAATGCATCCTGATACTTTACTGTGATTTTGACACGGAAATGACAAGTGTGGATTGGGATAAGAGCTGATGGTTAACACGCATGGTCCCTAAGTTGAGCAGTTTTCTTATGAATGTGTGTTGCCAGAACTTGCCGAATCGCGAGCTGCGTGAGGTGTGCATTGTAGGAACCCATTGTACATAAGAAATGCTCAGACTTAAAAGAAAAGCAGAGAAGAACAAAATAATGTGAATAGTTAATGAAGGAATCCATATTGTGTGCTACAGTTTAGTGTATTCTACTTAATGTGTGTTGTAATCAATTATGTTATCATAAATATTTTACTACATACGTTTTATTTATATCTAGGTAATATAAAATNATGTGTGTTGTAATCAATTATGTTATCATAAATATTTTACTACATACGTTTTATTTATATCTAGGTAATATAAAATCTTATTGTCATATTTTTTAGTGTTTTGCAAAGTTAACACTTGTTTAGATTTTCTGAGTATAACATTTAAACATTCATTTGAATTTTTATTGCAATGCAGAGCAGTGTAAAAAAATCTGTGGATGTGAATTACGTTCAATTTTTCGTTATCATGGTGAGAATAAAAGAGCAAATTTTGAATATCTGATTAACTTATGGGAACAGGCTGCATTGACGGCTGTTAAATCAATTATTTTTTTTAGGAAGATGATTCTTAAATATGCTTTTCAGTTTTGAGGTTTCCTGACTATTTTGGATTTGGCTGGATCATTTTCAATATCATGTTTTAAACTGTTGGGAATTATCCACATGTTTAACTAGCATCACTGGAAGTAGCGACGCTGTAATCCATTTGGGCAAGCTGTAATGTAGGCCTATGTATTGGCTTCCGAGTTTGGTGTGTTCGTACTGTTGCGAATAAAAATATTTAAAATTTTAATTTTTATAGATTTGGATAGCTAGATAATTGTTGTTCGCTCGTCCCTGAGGTCTCGAAACTGGGGAACTTTAGCTTTAGACAGAAGTCTCCAAGTTTCAGCGTTGCTGACATTTTTCGACTTGAAACATGTCTATTCCTATGCTCAATACTTAATTTCGTTTTTAAATTTGTGTTTAGGTATATCTTGTTAGTTGTTAATAATTTTTGTAATATTTTAATAAATATATATATGTTTACATATCTTAATAGTATAAAACAAAGTCGCTTATCCGCGTCTGTACTTCTAAACTACTTTATGGATTTTGATGCGGTTTTTGACATCATTTAGATAAATTCTTCAGAAAGGTTTTGTTGTATAAAACATTTACATTTAATTTAAGAATAGTAGAGAAATGTCAAACCGTTTGTAATCAAGTCGTAAAAAAACCACTTTTAGGGTGTACATGGCTTCCGCTGACTAAACCATAAGAGATACATCAAATTAATCAACTATAGAATTGTAGCTCTCAAACAGGTCTACAGAAATATCCGCAGTAGCATATGTTTATCTTTTAAAGATGACCTACTGTAACCATTTTTGTATTTCAAAGTATCGCTGTAAAAAATCAATTGTTACCGGGCGAAGGCAGGCCGGTTCGCTAGTGTTTGTTTGTGTGTGTGTATATATATATATATGGTACTCTGAAATAAGCTTTGTTGTCAACTGTTATGTTACATTGTAAGCTAAATAAGATGCAGAAACCTCAGCGGTTTTTAGTCATTCAAGTTTTGTTGAAATGTTTAAAGGAAACATACATATTTGTAAAGTATAAGAATAATCCAATTATACTGACATTGCGCTTGTACGTGGGAGACAACTACACACATTCGGATATAAACTGGTAAAGATGGGTTCATTAACAGCTATGTTATTATAGTACTGTGATCAATTGCAATTTGCAGTTTTGTAAGATAATTGTATTTACTAGTTATTGTGGAAACGAAAGTACAAATAATTATATGCACTTAGGCCCTACCGAAACATGAGTGTGGATAGTTTTATGTGTAATTGTTATAACATTTCAGCTGATATTTAAGGGCAATGGAATAATTTTAAGAATTCATAACACAAAATGTTTTCTTAAATGATTATAAATATTGATGTTTAATGTTATTTTAATATCTGCAAAATTATACACTTCTGACATTTCAGAAATTCTTATTTACTTTTGTTTAGAAACATACCTCATGCCACACCTCTTCCGTAGTAGATTTTGCTCGTTGCTTTCCTAATTTGTGGTTCGTTCAATTGGGAAAAGGGTGGTGGGTTAACTCGACTCTGGGCCCTATTTAGTTGGAAGCCCCACTACGTGGAAATAAAAGAAGGGTTTGAACTTCAGAATTTATGGTTGTTTAAATTACGTACAAACTAGTGATGCCTTACTTGCTAAGACTATGTGTATTATACATTGGATATGCATAATTAATAAATTAATATTTTAAACTGTATATTTAAAAAATATTTTTAGTATATTTGGTTTTAGGTATAGAAGAAAAAAAAGAATACATTCACTAATTCTGTGTACGTCTGCAAAAAAAACTTAGAATTTAGGAGTGAATTGGAGTGTTGATTATCGTACACNAAAAAAAAAATGCATTCACTAATTCTGTGTACGTCTGCAAAAAAAACTTAGAATTTAGGAGTGAATTGGAGTGTTGATTATCGTACACCAAAAAGTTAATTTTAGCATGACATGCGGCTACTTTGGGCCAACACAACATGCAAATGCTAAGCCAGTAATCTCAATTATTTAACACCAAAGGCGACAATGATAGTTTTTTTTNGGCCAACACAACATGCAAATGCTAAGCCAGTAATCTCAATTATTTAACACCAAAGGCGACAATGATAGTTTTTTTTTGTGTTCCGGGCCAAATGCAAAAAAAACTCTCATATTTTAGAACATGAACGTGTGTGCTATCCAAATACTAAAATGTAAAAAATATGTCTGAATCATAGTATTATCTCTCCATTTGGTAACAGGCACCATTTTAACACCAATAAATGGTGTACACATCGCGTTCAGCTGCAGTTTTTATGAGTCTCCTGTATTTTTGCTTCAGTTTAATTATTTACCACGCNGGCCAACACAACATGCAAATGCTAAGCCAGTAATCTCAATTATTTAACACCAAAGGCGACAATGATAGTTTTTTTTGTGTTCCGGGCCAAATGCAAAAAAAACTCTCATATTTTAGGACATGAACGTGTGTGCTATCCAAATACTAAAATGTAAAAAATATGTCTGAATCATAGTATTATCTCTCCATTTGGTAACAGGCACCATTTTAACACCAATAAAANGTGTTCCGGGCCAAATGCAAAAAAAACTCTCATATTTTAGGACATGAACGTGTGTGCTATCCAAATACTAAAATGTAAAAAATATGTCTGAATCATAGTATTATCTCTCCATTTGGTAACAGGCACCATTTTAACACCAATAAAAGGTGTACACATCGCGTTCAGCTGCAGTTTTTATGAGTCTCCTGTATTTTTGCTTCAGTTTAATTATTTACCACGCCCCAGGCCCGCGGGCCTCGTATTGTGAACCACTCTACCAGGACCGTGAGAATTGCGCTGTGAGATACGGTTTGTGAACTGAATGAAAGAAAAAAAACATATTAAGGAAGCGTTTATGTAACGTTTAAGCCACTTCGCAGCTTTTTACGACGTGTGACTGTTTTTTACAGTGTTCCATTCCCCTTCAAACGTTTTATTTGTATTTTGCTGTCACTTAATATAAGCAAAAAATTTATAGAAGAAAAATTGATCCCCTGACGCAATTACAATAAGCATTACCTTTTAATTTTATGCTAAAGTTGATAATTCTGGACAGTCGTCAATGCCACTGCCTCTGCTGTGATTGTTGTGACATTCTGGAAATGATTCTGAATCTTCTTGTAGTAAAACAGCACCGTCTTCCTGAGATGAAATTGTACAAATATAAGAAAAAATTCTTATTCTGGCACAATTATAACACTTCAAATTACAGCCATTCTTATTGGAAAACAAATTAAAAGTATTATTTANAGCATTACCTTTTAATTTTATGCTAAAGTTGATAATTCTGGACAGTCGTCAATGCCACTGCCTCTGCTGTGATTGTTATGACATTCTGGAAATGATTCTGAATCTTCTTGCAGTAAAACAGCACCGTCTTCCTGAGATGAAATTGTACAAATATAAGAAAAAATTCTTATTCTGGCACAATTATAACACTTCAAATTACAGCCATTCTTATTGGAAAACAAATTAAAAGTATTATTTCGTTAAAAATATAACGTAATAAATAATTATTTGTAATACCTTTTAGAAGAAGTGACCGAATCGTCAAAAAATTGTTNCGTTAAAAATATAACGTAATAAATAATTATTTGTAATACCTTTTAGAAGAAGTGACCGAATCGTCAAAAAATTGTTTGCGTCTTTTTTTTTTTCAGCTTACTTGTAATTTTCGATCGTTTCGTTCGCTTGCGTATCTTGCTTAGCGATGTTCTCCTAGGCGTTATGACTCTTACGATTTCTGTGGTTGTAAGAAATTCAATACTTAAAATAAAACTGTTCCATAAAATTAATCCAGTAAACTAATAATGCTACCTCCTGAATGTACGCCGAACAATAATTACTTGTAGGCACTCGGACTTCTAGTTTTGGTCTGTCTCACAAAGTAGAAAGAGCTAGCAGCCGCGTTATATTCTCTCATATCTCTACTGTTCTCTCTTTTATGATGAAGGGGGGACAGATGGACGTGAGAAATCGACGACGGTGATGGCAGAGTGATGAATACGTGACGGATGAGGGAGAAAGGGCTCACTGCCTTCGCCTTCTCTCCGAATTCCGTGTCCAGACACCAGAATCAGTAGCGCGCAGGTACGTTTTTGAGGCAGCTGCGCGGAGAATTTCGAAGTTCACACATGATGTCAAAACTGCCATTCCAAAACGATTGTTTGTAGTTAGATCACAACAAAAAAACTAAGGCAATGAAAATAGAAACCTCGCTCAATGGCTAAAGCTATTCGTGTGCAAGTTATCGTACATCNACAAAAAAACTAAGGCAATGAAAATAGAAACCTCGCTCAATGGCTAAAGCTATTCGTGTGCAAGTTATCGTACATCAGCAATTGAAACCTTTCTGTAACAAAAATTAACCAAATTCGTTTTTATATGAATTCTATAAATACATCTCCAAATTTGATACTCTATAGCTCAAGTCAATATTAGCATCTGACCTTTTAATATTTGTGGTTAAAAACACTTCAGTTTTTGTACTTTCCTGTCTGGAGTGGTAGACATATTATTATGTTTTCTATAGCAAAATGTCAGAAAATATTTTTGAAATAAATGAAATACACACAATGTTATTTAAAATGTATTAATAAACAAATTGTGTATGTCTTGTAATTTCAAACAGAAATGTATACGATTCACCAATGGCCTTCACTTTTTGTTCTGTTATTGTCTACTTCTTATTCATGTTGACTTGGTTTTGGTTAAAGTGTTCTCATCTTAACTTATCGTCTGTTGTCTGCAATGTCTAATTTTTTTTCACACCCCTGTGTTTTCTTTGAGGGCAGAAGTGTGCTATTTTAAAACACATCACTTATTTCACGGGCGACCGGAATTATAGAGCGGGCGGTTGGCACCGGCACTGGACCCACAGCCCCTTAACCTAGAACGAAAATAATTATTTATATATGTAATTCTATATATATGTGCATGTTTAACCTTAATTACAAATATATGTACATATATTTATAATTATGATATGAATATATGTATATATGCATATATGTATATACACATATGTATATATCTATATTTAAAGCCCCTAGCAATTCTTCATAATTACGAAAAAAAAAATGAATTTTGATGTATTCTTATTAATTTGATAACTGTGAAATTCAGCAGGCTTTCTGAAGAAAAATAGATTTGTGTTTGTGTGTACTGATGTTGAGGTCAAGCATGTTTCATTAGAAATAGCCAAGTGCAGCTTTATATAAGAATTTTAGTTTCTAGCTGAAATCTACTTTAGTTTCATTGTATTCCCCATTACGAAGTTGATTAGATTGACGTATTAAATATTATATTGCTGTTTTATAAAATAAATGTATTTAGGTTATCAACGAAATGTGGGAGACTACTGGAGAATTAACCAATAATGTTCGTATAGATGCCGAGTCCTACAATTAATACTGGAAACTTGTCATATTATACAATAAAACTGTAAAAACACCTGAGTTCTGACATAGTGTCAGCTTGTTTATACACGAGACGAGTGGCTGACACAATACTTCTACTTTGTGTGCTACCGTTTCACGTAGGCCTACGTGTATACTTTCAACTCATTTAAGATACATGCCTCATAAATTAGACTTTTGTGTAAACTTGTGAGAAACCTTTATGGACACACGAATATTCGGGCTTTTTCTTGATGTCATCCCAAACACCAGTGTAGTTTTTTCTTTAAATATCGTACAATAACTTGAATGACAGGTGGAACTGTAAAATTATGTTGTCTGGGGGTGCTCTGGCATACGTTTTAAAATAAGATAATCACTTAAATTTCTTTCAAAACAGTCCAAAAACGCATTGTTTAAAGTGCTACAGTCCCGTATACACAAAGCTGAATATTATTTGTTTTGCCAACGGCAATATGGCAGCAAAGCCACACCCACTAGTTTCACAGCTTACTACAGCAAATATTATTAGCCTCGCCGCCTTCTGTAATTCTTACCTCCATGCCGGTACAACAATAACGCAGTTCCTAGCTGTTTCCATACCACAATATAGCAGTTTGGGACAGCTGCAGTATTGTTGCTTCGTAGTTTAGAGGCTCCCCAGTATGCTTCTTCGTACAGCCTAAATTCTGGAGACTGCAGTTTCGCCCTTAGGGCAATCATGGAGGCATATTGGCTTCCCATCACTTCACGCCGTAACACCGTTATTGGTTCAACCATGTTTATTTCTGAACTTTATTAAAATTAAAATTTGTGAAATAAAGAATGTAGATTAATTTTAATATTGAAATATACTATTTAGCAAAGAGTTCGTTGCGTGTACGATTCCATTTTATTATTTATTTTCTACAAGTATTTTTATAGCTTTTGTATTGTAATTTCATATACACACACATACACACATACACATATAACAAACTATGTACTGGGGCCCGTCTTTTAAATCAACAATCTTGTTATTTTCTTAGGGCTACGGTGGCTGAGCGGTTAGACTGCTCGCCTCACGCGAACCGGGTTCAATCCCGGCTGATTCACTCCGGATTTTCACAAGTGGGGATCGTGCCGGACGATGCCACGGGTCGGCGGATTTTCTCGGGGATATCCAGTTTCCCCCGCCCTCTCGTTCCAGCGCTGCTCTATACTCACCTCATTTCACCCTTATCGGCTCTCAAGACCTCAATGTTATGAGCCGCCCAAATCTCTTCACTCAGTCTCTTGATATCTTCTTCAATCTGGCTATAAAGTTGCTATCAAAGTTTTAATTATGCCAGCAAAATTTTGGGAACTCTAAATTTCACTATCAAATATAAAGTAGACTCCACCTCATTCTTTACGAATTTATTTAATTTTAGCCTGTGGGTGAATTTATTTGTTAATATATTACATTCGTTCAGAAATAAGTTAAAATATTTTGCCAATTTCACCCACTATTCTGTTAGGTTTCAGTGCATTCTACTTAAAACTTGCCATCAATATATCATGCCAGAGAGTACGTTGTTCATTTTTTAACCTTGTTTCGCTACACATATTTTTCCTTACGTGTTATAATTTTTATTTATATAATACAAGTGTGTTGAACCAACGCTATTCCTCGGCATCAAAACATGTAGCTTATTTACGTTGCGTATTTACTTATTGCAGTACTTTTTATTGTGTGTTCGCCACTGTCTGCGTTCGTCACTGGTTCCGCTGTTCCAGTGTTTAGTGTATCCTTCAACGCGGTCATCTTGGGCGAAGTGTGACGTGTTTGTTTATGTACAGTTATCACGCACGTCTCTCTCTTTCCCCCCCCCCCCAAGTATTTTTATTTAACTTCACGCAACTAGGGAGTTTCTCTAGAAGTATGAAGTATATTATTAGTTATTACTATTGTTAGGAAAAAGTTTATTTATTCATGCACACTTACACTTGAGTTTTAATATAAGTAGAATTATAATGGTCGTTCTAGCGCAATGTATTAAAATGGACGGCTGAGTGGCTTGGAGGTCTTGAGCTTGACTCGGATGACCTCAGCAATCTTCGGCTCGACTCAGGGGGTGATCGGAAGCAGTCGACTCGAGTTTGCCGAACATACCCGAATACCATAAGCAGTTATGTCCACTAGCCCTTCAAGTATATTTCTGTTTCTGGTATCAATATTGGTTTTATATACATAGGGTGTATCAAATCAAAAATCTGTATTTATTATACGATGAAATTTTTTTTTCTTATTTCTCTCGAAATTTTACATAAAATATTGCAGAACCATGCTAAAGTCACTCAACTACATTTCCGGTCTCAACTCTTGAGGACTAATTACAACATGTCATAACTGACACTACTATTTTGTAGCTATAAGTATGCTACTCGGATTTTTAAAAATATGTTTGTATATGTTTAAACTAAGCCCATCATAATAATAGCGACCACATTCACGAGTATGTTATAATCATGGTCTAGATCAGTATCTACCTTCACTTAGGCATAGTTGGTCATAATTTATATACCAATAGTGCTAGTCCCTTGAGACTAGGAATGTATGAAGCCAGCTAGGCAGATAGTCTTATCTTCCAGGTTTTTCTTTTCTTGAAAATCGATCCATCAATCGTCCAATCACTAAATCAATATTTTGATCAATCGATTAATCTTCCAATCTTTTATCAATATTTCGCTTTCTGTGTATATTCTGCGATCAAGATTTACCTGTGGCGAAAATTCTCGGTGACATGAGAGAATCACGTGTACGGAGAGTCCTTTCCGCATTAGGAAGAATTACGATATTGGTTCTGTGCAGTTTATGAAAGGCGATACATTGAAGAACAATGTCAAAAACTGCAAGAATTCGTCTACAAGTGTTGGCGCCAATACCCCTTGCTGCATCGAAGGGTACTGTTTCGAAAGGCGATTATGATGAGATGGTTAATGCTAAAGACGGAATAAGTAACCTGTGTCGTGCAGGAGAGTTGGTTTGTGCAGAATGCTAACTTGCAAGTCTTTCGCGTGAAATCGATAAACATTAAAATAAAAGACCGACAGCTCTAAATACTGATGAGGATACATCAGTATTGACCATACATCAGTACTGACCATAGAGATGACCATACACCCATAGGGATGTGGAAGACCGTGAAGACAGCGTTGATAAAAATGATCATGAAGACAATGGTGGTGCTGAATACGATGGCGATTTTATCATTAAACGCACACACCCCTCTACCACATTTGCTGCAACGAGCGACGTGAATATGGCATAAGACGCTGATAATACTGGCTACCTATTTCCCGAAGACCCAAATTAACTTGTTGATAGACTCAGACATTGGATAGCTTTCCAACAAGGTGGAGATTTCTTGCACATTAATAAAATATCTTCAATCAACCCAGAACTGAAGGAGGGGGGTTATATCGCATGATGTGAAGAATTGGTTTCTTCTGAAATTGTAATTTATACATAGTAATAAATTAATATCAGAAATAAATGTTTTTCCTTTATTTTTGTGTCTCGTAAAATTTTTTTCAACACAACTTTAAAGTGGTGCAATGAGAACTGCACTATTAAGATAAAGATCCACATACAGAATATTATTGAAGAGTTTAAGTATAAAATGCAAGGACAGTGGACTTCATACAAAACATTAATTAAATCTGTCGACATGTACATATTTGTAGACATTTGGCGAACGAATGTAATTTTTATACATATGTGTAGGGACAGACTGGTGGCTCGATAGAAGGATCGATAGAGGGATTGGGATTTATTCAATGATTTATGGGAAGATTGGAGGATTGAGAGAAAGATTGTGAGATTGATGGAAATATTGCAAAAGATTTATGTAACGATTCGTTTGAAAAATTGATGGAAAGATTGCCGGATTGATCGAGAGATTGGAAGATTGACCAAAATATTGATGGAGATTTTGAAAGATTGATGTAAAGATTAGTTGAAATATTGACGAAAAGATTGCCAGTTTGATCGAAAGTTGCGGAAATTTGATGAAAATATTAGGATATTGATGGGAAGATTGCGAAATGTTGATGGAAAGATTGGAATAATGATGGAAATATTGGAATAATGATGNTGTTGATGGAAAGATTGGAATAATGATGGAAATATTGGAATAATGATGGAAAGATTGCGAAATATTGATGGAATGATTACTGAGGATTGGTGAAGATTAATGGAGAAATTGTGAAAGATTGATAGNAAAGATTGCGAAATATTGATGGAATGATTACTGAGGATTGGTGAAGATTAATGGAGAAATTGTGAAAGATTGATAGAAAGATTGGAAGAAAAGAAAGTATCACAACACTGTAACTTTAACAAAATAATTTTTGCCATATTTCAACACACAGCTTGGTTCATTTGATATCGGTGTACTTTTCGATACAGGTTAAATTCGTAGCCTCATGTCAGGAATTTTTTTTTTTTAAATTATGAAAACGAAAATTTAGAATTTTTTTGACGCTGAAGTCATTTTCTAGTTCACCTGCTTTTATTGTGCCTAAAGGTAATGATCATCGTTTGGTAATTAATTATCGTTGTTTGAATAAATAACTTCCTCTACTCCCAAATGTGAACTTTTCTTTCCATTCGTTTAGTTAAGCTAAATATTTCGGTTTTTTTAAAATCTAAATATGGTATATCATCAAATTCCACTTACCAAAGATTCAAAACATGTTACCGGTTTCTGTGTTCCATGGAACCTGTACCAATACAGTATTGTGCCATTTGACCTTGCTACATGAGCTCAGGTCCTAATCCGCCTACTCGATTAGGTGTTAGGTGATGTAAAATCGACATTTGTGTACAACTACCTGGGCAATCTGTTTGTATACTCAAAAATATTAAAACAAATGTTGTACATCTTAGAGAAGTTCTTGAAGAATTGCGTAAGGCAGATCTTGCTGCCAACTTGAAAACAGTTAAATTTGCAGCTAGATAATTTNAGAAGTTCTTGAAGAATTGCGTAAGGCAGATCTTGCTGCCAACTTGAAAACAGTTAAATTTGCAGCTAGATAATTTCTTTCCTTGGCTATATAGTTTTAGAATAAGGAGTTTCAATTGACCCAGATTGAACCAAAGCTTTGAGAGATATTCCTCTTCTAAAAGACGCAAAAGGTGTTTCAAGATTCATTGGAATGGTCAACTTCTACTCCAAATTCATTCCTAAATTTCCTGAAAATGCACCCCTTCTCAATGTGTTAAGGAAAAAGGGAGGAAAATTAGTTTGGGGTCAAGAGCAACATGATACTTTCACATTTTTGAAAGTTGTTATCGCCAACTCACCAGTTCTGAAAACTTATGACTTTTCGAAAACATTCATACTCCAAACTAATGCTTCCAGCACAGTTCATTGTAAAGTTTTTTTCCCAAAAAATTGATGGGCAAAGGCAAACCATTGCCTTTGCGCCACTAAGACTTGCTCAACAGAAAAGGAAATTTTCAGCCTATGAATTAGAATGTTTAGCAGATGTGTTCGGTACCAACAAATTTAGACAATTTTTGGAACATCAGAAATTTCTACTTGATACAAATAATCAAGCTCTCTCATGGTAACTTTCTCATATATAATAACATGGAAAATTACGACGTTGTATTGCAACGTTTCATCTCTTACATTCAAAATTTAACATATTCACAAAACCCAAACCATTGACCCTGATGCATTGTCTTGCATGNCGTTTCATCTCTTACATTCAAAATTTAACATATTCACAAAACCCAAACCATTGACCCTGATGCATTGTCTTGCATGTTTGAGAAATACCCAGAGGAAACCTCTTAAGGATCTGAACCTTATAGTTACAGTGAATTGATGGCCGATTTCCCTTTAGTATTTCAGGATATTGAAACTCATAAAAAATTTGATCATTTCATTTATGTCATAATGGATCAACTCCAGTAAGGTACTACACCTAAGCAATTTAAGGTATCCAAAGGTATTTTACATTGAAAGCCCCATTTCTCCAGAGAACATAAAATTTCCTTACCTCAAAATCTTGGTGATAAACTCGTAGTCTGTCAATATTTCCCTTTCATCCCTTCTAGGAGGTAATTTAAGTACTTACAAAACCACCAATGCTATTAGATGTAGTTTGATTTGGAAACATATGTACCAGGATATTTCTGAAAGAGAGAACTTTTTGTAAACTTTGTGCTGTAAGTAAACCTGCACAAGATACGGTTTATTTTCTTCTGATATTGCGGAACGACCTTTGCAGAATATTTTCATTGATTTTGTTGGTCCTTTTTCTCGCTCCAAGTCAAGCAAAAACACATTGTTAATGTGCATAGATGCATTTTCTTTAATTGTTCAGCTCATTCCAGTGCACAGAGAACATTCAGAAACCACTATCTCTGCATTGAAGAATTTTATTTTTAAAACTTAGGAATCCTATTTGCAATTGCTTTAGATAACAGTTTGCAATTTAAGTCTTAACTTTTCAAAAACATTTATTTTACTTATGGTATCCAACATGTCACCGCCACACTTTACTATACACAGCCGTCACATGCAGAGTGCTACAATAGGAATCTCCGTTCAGCACCCATTACTTTTCATGCACATCACCTAAGTTTAGCACAGCATGCCAAACTTCTCAGTTCACTTCATTAACCTGTAAATTGATTTAATTTACTTACGTGAACATTTTATGCCATTTTCAAATAAAAAATAAGAATAGTTAATTTATTTTTCATCTTCACATATCCTGTATTCAGCACATACTTTAATTCTTCTCTGTTCACTTTATATTTACTTAAAATAAATTTGATGTGCCAAACAGAGCTAAAATATCNACATACTTTAATTCTTCTCTGTTCACTTTATATTTACTTAAAATAAATTTGATGTGCCAAACAGAGCTAAAATATCATGTATTTAAATGTTTATGGCATTTTTTAAACAAATTTTCCTTTCAATATAACCTTGAGAATTTAAAATAAAGCACCCGTATCTACTTGATCAGATATCATTCTCTTGAACCGCTAAAATGCACTGCTCAAGGCGAGGTTCAAATTGATCTCAGTTTGACGCGCCGAACACAATGGTGCAACTGCAAAATATGCTGAACCAGGACCAAGTCAGTATTTGATCCTAGATCATTGCTGAACCTCAATGGTGCAACCGGGCATCAGGCAGTTGACTGCTTTGCAACAAATTGGAGATTTCGCGCATATTGAAGGGACATCTTAAATCACAGATTAACTTAAGGAAAGGGACTACATCGAATGAAACCGTTGTGATTATCCATGGTCTGCAAACATCAGAGAAATGTAAAGATCGAATGTTTGGAAAAAGTACGCTAATAAATCTATGTACTCATAATTATATACATTTAATTTCTTGAACCTTGCCCTACTGCTTTCGTGAAATACTTATTAATTCAGCGATGTTTGAAATCGATTGGAAGAGTTCGTTTTAAGTAAAAATTGTGCGATATAGTGCACTAAGAAGAATATCGTTTAATCTGAAGTATTATGTTTTTCTACGTTCGTTTAAAGACGGCTCAATTTTGTTTAACCAGGAATATTTTGAGGAGGGAATGTTCATGAGGAATTAATTATTTTATTATGTATATTTTGAGGAATGTTTTTTGAGGAATGTTATTTGTGGAATTTTTTGTAGAATGTTTTCACAGGAACGGTTTTGAGGAAATTTTTGTGGAATGAATTCAAAGCAATTTTTTTTTGCGTAATGTTTGAAGGAATGCATTTATAAGAAATAATTATTTGTGGAATGGTTATTTGAGGATTGATTTTAAGGAATATCTTTTGAGGAATGTTTTTGAGGAGTATTTATGAGGAATGGTTTTTGAGAAATACTTTTGAGAAACGCTTTTGAGGAATGTTTTTGAGGCATTGTTTTTTGGGGAACGATTTTGAGGAATGTTTTTGAGAAATATATTTTATGAATGTTTTTTGAGGAATATTTAACTTCGTGGTGTTGAGAGCCGGTGAATATGAAAAGACTTATGGAATGGCGTAAGACTGCAAGGTGAAGGGAACGGGTGTTTCCCGAAAAAAACCTGCCAGCCAGCAGCATAGTCCAGCAAGATTCCCACATACTAAAGTCCACTGGTGCACCTGCCAGGAATATAATCTGACTAATCATATCTTGGGGGGGGGGGGATAGGTGCGAACACAATAAGCCCCCAGCACACTGCCAGTAAGCGCAAAGGAGAGAGGAAGCTGCGTATGGTATCGTGATGGTAGGCCATCGCTGCTGTCCTGAAGTATACTTATGTAAGATNTAAGGAGAGAGGAAGCTGCGTATGGTATCGTGATGGTAGGCCATCGCTGCTGTCCTGAAGTATACTTATGTAAGATAACTTTTCCCAAAAAAGTACAATTGTTGAGGAATGAATATCGTTTCTATCGAGAATATGTGATGTGTTGTAGCCGAGAAAGGAGTGAGTGAGAGAGAGTTTTACAGCGCTCACCAGCTGAGGGTTAACAGTGGTAGGGAGCGCTCCAAAATAACCTTTCCCGCCGGGAATCGAACCTGGCTTGCCGTGTTGTGGCGAATCGGCGGTGTGAAGAATGGACTAGCCTTTAGGTTACCCCCAGCGCGAATATTTATACAGTGATAAGAGTGCTGTGTGTTTACTCGTGGTAGGAGGCGAGCTCTTTAGCCACTGCATTGCTTCATCCCTTCTCTAATGCCGTGTCGTGGAAGGGCTCACAGATAAAAAATGGGCCCGGGAGTGGTTTTAGAAAAGGGGGGGGGGGAACTGAACTTATGTTCATAATCTTCATAATTTATTAGATGGCAGTAGGCCTTCTGACCTAAAAAATCTCTCCTGCAGCCCCATGTTTTGTGCATGGTTAAAAGACATCACCTGTGCAAACGTACATTGAAATTTTATTTCTATAATTTAATGCTTATGTGCATCTATAATATGAGATTTTTTTCTTTGTGGTACTATGCAGGGACGATAGGATGTAAGCTTGTTGGCGGTCATCGGAACTCTTCTTGGTCATGACGGTGGTAGTAGACAGGTAATACACGAAGTTTGCGCAAAAATGGACGTCGATAATGAAAGAGCTGGCTCCTACTTCTAGCCCTGCGAAAATCTATCATAAGGTATTGTTATGATACACTGACATGCCTGGCCTAAAATATCACCAATGTGTATCTGCCGGTTCGGAATTCATGGTAGATTTTTTAGAATCAGTATTCCGAGTATCGTGATCGATTCATGCGATATATTATGTTATTTTCTGTTTATTTAGAAAAAATAATGTTATAGGACTAAGATACATTTCATTCAATGGGTGTGTAAACATGGCGTTTTCTGCATAAGTGCGTAATTAATTTAGCTTTAATTCTAAGCTTTTATTCTCCTCGGAATAACACGATCTTCGAAAATATAAATATGTATAACTGTTCGGACCATGAAACATATTTTTAAAGGTTTGTTAATGGCCATTTTTTTATTTCTTCCTTGCCTTAATCGGTTTTCATGAAAATATGTATTTTTTTTTGGGTTCAAAATGTCTTTAGTTTTCTTCACACTACGAGGTTAAATCTATATCGTGAAAGGAAGCCTGCACTCGTATTTGCAGAAGCATGTAAATAGATATTCTGTGAATATTTCTGAAACTATCTACCATTATGTGAACATTAATGTAAGAAATTGTAGGCGTGAAAAAGTTTTAATATATACATTAGAGGATGCAAAAACTTGCGCTATTGGATACGAAGAGAATAATTATGGTTAATTTCTGTATATACTTCAAGCATTGTCGGATGGACCAGCAACGAATCTAATGTAAAACAGTGACTCTACATATATAAAAAATTTTAAATGGTGGCTTGGGATACTTTTAAAATGCTAGTAAATCGTGATGTGAATTGCTGATAACAAATATACCTTTGTGTTCGATATAAAGATTTATTAATACATATTTACCAGCGTAAGTTTTTAATTTATATGCTGTGATTTATTTTAAGAGATGATTTTCTTCCCCGACACGAGGAAGGTTCATGGTTCTGAGAGCTTGAAGATAACATCGCTGATTCGATGTGTGAGAACATGTTGCAACCCCCTTCTTCGTATAATGAAAATATCGAATAATTTTATTCCTGTTTGGCTATTCGACTTTCGTAAAATAGTAATGCAGCTTTACATTTTCTTGGTGCTTTGTGGGATAAAATTGTAGAGTTAACAAATAGGTAAAAATCGTTTTTTAAGAGGCACGGCTTTATCACTTGGGTAGATGGGGGGAGGGAGGTCACTGAGAAGTATCTCGAGGGTCTCTAAATATAATGGTAAAAATTTTGTAAGTATGAAGGTTTACACATTTCTAAATCTATATATATTCGATACCGCGAATTGCAAGATATAGGTATAATTCTGTAAGTCACATGGTTGACTTGCATCTCGGGAATAAAACTGTGTTTTCGTACGCGAGGTTCATAAATAGTGAAAACTGTCGATGTCTGCTGGTGGAGTAGAAACTGTACGCACGTATATTCACTTCTCACCTTTCATATGACTGAAGTCATGTAGCAGGATGGCGGGGCTAGGTGGCGAAGAGGGGAGGGAAGTGCGGTACCTACCACAGCTCAGATACACTGTTTCATTGAGAGCATATGCAAGTATGAATATTCAGTTGTTTTGTTTGCCGAAGGTAACAGTTTTTACGATTTTTTTCTTGTGATAGGTGTACCTTGTATCATAGACTCCACACAGTGTATAAATTATTTAATACCAAATTTTTATATGTGTATTATTTGCGTTTATAAAGAGTTTTATATTTGGTCAGTGGCAGATAGAGATGGGGGTAATTTTATGGGAATTATTTATTTATGTTTACTTTTGTTTAAAATGTACTTATTAGAAATTTGGGCGTACATTTTTTTAGTGATGAGCATTTATGACTTGGCAGGGGAATATGAATGAATGTATGTGATCCCAACATTGCATATCTTGTAACATGAGGCAGAAGTGTGGTTTTTACTCATTTTAGGGTTATCGCAGCAATAATTACGTCAACGAAAGCCTCATAATGCATTCTTACTGCAGGCTGTAGGTGGTGTGCGTTATTTCCCATGCATGCACATGTGCAGGCACTGCACGGTTATCAGACCCCAGGCAGGGGCAGACCTAAGTGCTAACGCTGCTCTTACCAAGTGTGCAGACTTCACGGCTATCCGACACCATGCAGGTGCAGATATTTATTTTTTACTTTGTTAAAGGCCTGCTACCAGCCTCAAAGGCATGTCAATGCATCCCAGTCGGTTCTATTTTCCAATGAAATATTTTTGGTTGTATTTTATAATATGCAGAGCTAATTCATTTTTAAATATTTTCTTTATTTTTTTGAATTTCGTTGTAATTTTGTAATGTTTTTTACGTTTTGTTGGGAATTTTTTAGAAATTCTTATATTTTTTAAAAATTGTTTATAATTTTTTGTAAATTTAAAAAAAAATTGGGAGTATTTTTTTAGTAATTTGGATTCAGTCATCCAAAGTCAGGGGAACGTGTTCAAGGTGAAGGTCACCCTGATACAACATGGCGGACAATTTGGTCACCGGCCGACCGGAATGACAGAGCGTGCGGTCGTCACTGACACTAGAATCACAGACTCATGTTCTAGAATGTAGATAATTATTCTAATATATATATAAAGGTTGCATCTAATTTGTACCGACAAACTTCGGCAACGTCACGTAAAAATAACACGAAAACATATATATGACCTATGGTCTAAATGAATCGTAAGAGCGGTACACATATTTAAAGTTGAACATCAAGCAATATTTTATTACAAATATTGCAGAAATTATTTAAAACTGAACACTGAGTTTCTGCATAGAGTAAAAAGTTAATTGTGACATATTGATTAATAACATATATTTTAAATCTCAAGTTTCTTTCAGCATCATTGAGATGAAGTCGAAATAAGGGCAGTAGTGCTGTTTATTTTCACGAAATAATTTTATGACGACAGGTAGGTTTTAAGGTGTTTAAAGACCTTTGTTCCATTACAAATTAACCAGACACTCGATGTTCCATCTTGAATATTTTCTCCAAAATTTGAAATACAAACTGGTTCTTCAGGCCCAACTTCGAAGACATGTACCGCTCTTACGATTCATTTTATACCACAGACCGTATATTTTTTCACCTCCTTTTTTAGTGATTAAGCTGCTGCCGAAGTTTGTCGGTCTAATTAAGATACACACTATGTGGATATATNATATATATATATATATATATATATATATATACATACACACATATAATACACAAATTTAAAAAAAGGATATGTATGACTAATTCTAATCGTGGTCAATCATAACTGCGTAAACCCTTTGTTACATTTGCAGTACATACATCAAAAAAAGATAATTGAAATGGCTGTGAAGATCAGAGAAATTGTGGGGTAAAAGTTGTAAGACATGAAAAACCTCTGCAATAAGAAATGTAGAAAGGTACAAAGAATGCCAAATACATCCCCAAATGCCCCCAGAGCTGTAAATTCACACTAAACTCCCACCTTTATTATTAACTGAGCAGAAACGATATGGACATAGAGGGAGCAGTAATTTACCTGCTTCATACAGGTTTACCAGTTACCCACAAAGTAGGTAAAACATGAGTGAAGTAGCTAAATCAACATTCCCTCCTTACTCGATATTAAAAGACCGCTGCGTAGAAAATACTGTCCATGGGCAATTAAATTAAACCCAGTGATCTAAATGTACGCACTTTGGTACTGTTTTCTAAAAATCTGCGCCTATACTAACAGCAAAACATATTGAAATGGCTGCACTAATTTGTTTCTTTAATTTAAATTTTGTTAACAGCAGTTTGTTATTCTAGGACAAAATTGACTTGGTGTGTTATGTTAACAACAAGTTTTAACTCTTGGTACAATATTGGTTCTTTTTTCGCTGTTAGTACAGTTCGTGCACAATGTAACATGTAGGATATGGACACATTGATTTATTGATTTTTTGGCACACACTGATTTGCTTGCATAACTTGCTGATATGAAGCTGCAGACCACCAATACGATAAAAAATTGTTTGCGGCTTATATAACCTATGGTGGTAACAGCATGCCATGTTGTATCTACCGCTGTTGGCAATATGGTCCCCGCAGAACTTTTTGTAATACACATTGGTTGTCTGCAGGTTTAGATCAGCGTGTAATGCAATCAGTAAATGAATCATTGTGTGCCAAGAAAGCTGTGTGTTAATATCCTGCATGTTACTTTTTGCACTGACTGGATTAACAGAAAAAGCATGTAGCAGAATTTCGGAGCTATATTTCATTCATCGTGCACACAACACTCCAAAGCCATACTTAGACAACATTGATGTTCAGGACATCTTCTGCTGGAAAGACTTTACTGTCAAAGATGAGACTTTATTTAATACTGCAGTTATTTTTAATGAGCAATACCCTTTAGTTTTAGGCTTTTGACGGTTATCTGAGAACTTTTGAAATCAACCTTATAAAAACGTCACTGCCTCTTAACAGCATAACATTCACACTGACCGGAATGCACCCGTTAAAGTTAGTAACAACGGAGGGAAAATTACATGTCATAATGTAGAATTACGTCTATTAGGTAAAATTTTGTAAATACTGAAATAATTTCTTTTGTCTTCTGTTTGTTTCTACATATGTGTGTAAAATGAGCAAATTTGAAAAAAAAAAAATTATTTCTGTAACAATTTCGAAGTTTTACTTGACCACAGCCAGAAGTCAGGTGGTGTGATGTCAGGTAGGCTTGGTGGCCATGCTATGGGGCTTCCCCTACCTATCCACCGGTTCGGGAAGTGCATGTCGAGGTGCCGGTGAACCACAATGGCAAAATAAGGCGGGGCCCTGTCCTGCTGAAACCACATCGTCTCACGAACATCTCAAGGAACTTCCTCTAAGTATTCCGGTAACACGTCTTGCAGGAACTGTAGATACGTAGCACCTCTGAGACTGTGACTGTGCGGTACTGAGCAGTGTTATCAGGCACACAGACCTGTGCACAGACTGGTTACAATGCCACTTACACAAGGTTGCATACCCGCCCCTTTACATTACCAGTGCCATTAGCAGGTTAATAATGGTAATTAGTCTATTGATTCCTTGATGAAATGTGCTCCATTTGTTCTTATCCACCCCACTTTAATGTTTATTATCATTTGTTAGTGAACATTCGGTATAGTTTCTAAATATATGCTCTCAAAATTATAAGTTCTAACAATAAATTAAATATATAATTTTAATATCTTTAAAAAAATTAAAGAATATTCAAACACATTATTAATTATACATTTTTTAAATTTTTATAGTGGTGGTGAATTTATAAATATTAATATTACGATTTTACAAATATCAATAAATGCATTTTTTAAAAATATTTGCTCAACTTACCAATTTATAAAATTTTATATAATATATAATTTTAATTTATTTTAAAAATTTTGAAATAAAAATATTAATAAAATTGTTTAAATTTTGTATCGATCTGTACATTTAATATTATATTAAAATTAGTTCTATATTAATGGAACATATAAATAAAAAAAGCAGCTTTCTTTTATTTAACCATTTTTCATATTAATAACAATGTAAAATATTTATTGATAAATTGCATGAATATTTAGTAGAATTATTAAATTATCTGGGGGAGATAGAATAGGTGATATTTATGTAACATTTATGGATGAATATAGATTTAGATATTATTAGAACTTATATGATCACGATATATGTTTTGATTATATTCGAAACATTGAATTTAGAATTGAAGTATATAATAAAAAACTCAAAAGCAGATATTGAAGAATTTAAATCTGAGGATGTAAAAAACTGGTTTTAATGATTTAAAAAGTAACATATTTATGATGTAAACGAATTATTTTGATCATGTAAAGAATTTTATTTTGATGGTGAGAAAGTTTAATTTACAAATGCAAACATTTAATTTTAATAATGTAGAAATTTAATTTTTATGATGTACAATTTTAATTTTGATAATGCACATAATTGATTTTGATAATGTAAAATTTTAATTTTGACGATTTAAAAACATTACCAAATAAAAATACTTTATGAAAATATAATTGTATGCATTGAATGACCGTTTCCAGCACTCCATCCAAAAGTTTTCAATCTTCTTTACTTGCAATAATGACTCTAAATATATCTAGCAATAGAATTTTAAAATTGTCATATAAAACAGAGGAAAATTTCTTACCATTAATCGTTTATAAAGTTAGAAAATTTAATATTTTATAATTGTTATTTTCTTGTAACTCCTAAGTTTTTAAGTCAATAGTGTTGTTCAACATGTTAGCCAATTGATACATCTTAATTTTTGTAAAAAATACTAGCTAACCCTGCAACGCGTTGCTGTGGCATAAAAAAATTTGGTTCTATTCATTTCGGTGAAATCAGTTGAAAGAAGTATGTATATTTTCAAAATCTTTATTACTGAAGTACTTGTTTGTATACAATATTTTTAGTTTTACCATCTTCCGCGCGTATGAACAAGTTGTGTGGTTTTCCTATTCTAGAACACGACACATACAATTGGCCGTGCGAAAAACATTATGTTTCTAAATCTATTACGCACATTTGCAATGAATGCCCTTGAGCTTTATTAATTGTCATTGCAAATACCAATCTAACTGGAAACTGTGTTCTTTTAAAGTAAAAGGGAATTTCTGATGGAATAAATGGAATTCTGGGAAGAATCTTCTCCTTTGAAAGCACCTTTCAAGATGGTAGCTTCTATAGTTTTGCCCATCATTTGTTTTTATTGCAAGGTGTGTGCCGTTGCAAAGTTTTGGTGGATTGATGTTACGAAGTAAAATAACTGGCACTCCTATTTTCAATTTTAATATATGTGGAGGCAATCCTGGAACATCAAGCGAATTTTGAAATTCTGGCGGGTAATTTACCGTTTCATTTTCGTGTAATGTTACATCCACAGATTTGTATGTGACATGTTCGCTTGTCGATAAGTATCAACATATATGTTAGTATCGATATATCGATATATCGAGCATTGACGTACTTATAAGTATTTATATATCGATAATTTTATATATATATATATTGTTATATCGATAAGTATCGATATACCGTTTTATATATAGATAGATATGTTGCTTGGTTACGACTTTACATTGTTGACATTGCATTGTTGACGTTGCATTGTATTTTAATTTATGTAATATAAGTACAAATGAAAGAGCAATAAATTATTATCAAAATAAGAAATACAATTAATATTTAATTACATAATTTTATTTAAAATATTTCCTGTATAATTTGAACAACCAAACATCAATGAAAGGCAGCTGTTGAATTAAGATCATTGGCTAAAACTTAAAATTAAAGAAGTACTCTAGGTTGAAAAAACAGTGGTTTTAAAGCATTAATTTATGATTATTACCAAAATTAATTCCAAAATATAGAATATTACTTTAAAGTAATACCAAATACAGATGAGAAAAATATTGAGATCTAAAGTTTACTGGAATGATTTAGTTGTCGATTATTCAATCTATTGTAAATCCGAAAAAACATATTTTAGTACAGTTTTTATATAAAACTCAATAAATATCAGGTGAAATTGGGACGCCAGCGCCATCACGCCTCCGTATTTGGTATGTTAACTCTCCGAGGTGGCTTTCTCTATGCTAGGCTTGGCTCCCCACCCGTTTCCTCCCCTGATTACCCCCAACCCTTGTTTTTCCTTCCTCATGCGTCATAATTTTTTCGGCAAAGTGGGCAAGTTAATATAAGTCGAAGCACACTCTGTGCCGGCCTGATTATTTTATTACGCCTTGCCCATGACTACTCCTCGTCGGATAAACACCTGCTGGAGCTGCGAGAAGATGTGCAATTGTCATAAATTGTCAATTTATAAGTCCTTAGGACGTGGGTGTATATGATGGATTTTTAACTTGTTTCGTTGCGTGTGCAGCTGTAATGTAGAGGAACATGAAACGGTGAGTTGTGGACGCAGCTTTGTCTTTTGGGTCTGTTTGAGTGTTTTTAATAATTGTGTTGTGTAACTTTGTGTAGTGTTTGGTAGACAGTGAGTTAGTATTTTTCTGAATTGTTGTTTTGCCTAAATTTGATTTTAGTTAAAGTAAATTCTAGCTATGCTGAATGCTTCAGTTTGTTTTAACGTAAAGTGTTTAGTGTTGTCTCCTGCCCCAGTACAACATAAAATTAAATAGATTTTGCTGCGTGTCCACGACTCAAGCGTTAGGTGTAAATAAGTAACCTTTTAAACGTGGTTGTCTTTTTTGCTTTCAATCGGTTGGAGTTTTGATGGGTCTTTGGACTGCCTCCATCGATTATATATTTTAATGTAAATTTTTATTACAGTTTTTTATATGTATTTTTAATAAAGGCAGCTTTACTGGGCTTCTTAGGCTGCCCTCCTTAGGTTAAATGCTCTGTTAATAATCTCTAGCTAACTGTATTGGTATTTAAACAATTAAGAAAATATTGTCTACAATTATAATCAACTATTTAATGAACGTTTGATAACGTCAATTTTGAGTGAGGAGCTTACGTTATATGTTTACGTTTGTAATTTATTGTGTTACAATTTTTAAATTGTTGTATGCTCTTTTGGATATTCAAAGTTTTGGTGATGAACGATTTTATATGAATTAATATGATGCTGCCATATAATGTTAATTTTGGATCAAAATATAAAATTTAACTTTGTTTTTTTCTTAACTTATTTGTGCCAAAGCACAAATAACGAAAAAAGAAAGAAAAAAAACACTTTGTTTTAATTTAGGTAGTTGCCCTTGTTGAATATCACAAAAAGAACATTTAAATGGAGATGTAATTGGTCTTAGTAAACAAAATATTTTGCTTAGAAAAAACATAAAAATGTAACTCCAAATTCGGGAACAATCGATAGTGTACTAGGTTATGCAAAAAATTTAATATTAAGAAAATTCGAATATTTTACTTCAAAAAATACAAAACAATTATTTGATCGAGTGAATAGGGTTGATACACAATTCGATAAGCATAATCCACTTGGAGGAGGAACATATACAGAATTACCAAAATTTATTAAGTAAATACATCATTGTTAAAAATATAAAAACATACAAAAATTATTTTAGTTAAAAGAATACTTAAAATGTTTTGGATATGATTTAGAAAGTATTTTAAATCCTGTGAATCATAATAATAGAAAAACTAATTTTAATATTGAAAAAATATGAATAAGTAGCAATGAAATATCCCGTTGAGTTATCTCCTGAAAAAGTAAAGAAAAACAAGAACTTTTAAATATTTCTATTAGTGTTTATAAATTTGCAAATACAACATTCCAGTTATTTTGTATCAGTGATATGTAAGAAAAATTCAAATAGTGTTTAGTTATTAAAGTTGGAATAAAATCTGTATATGGTTTAATGAAAGGTCAAATTCATAAAAGAAATCAATCTTATGTATATGTATAAAATGTTAACCTAAATTGGATTAGAAAGAAAAATTAAATGTACACATTCAAATTTGTGTTCATGAAAATAATAACCAAGCTAATTAACTATAATATTAACATATAAAATGTAATGGTGCTAAAAATATTCATCTGCAAAAACCTTTAATTTTGAATGTACACTGGAACAAACAAACAAAAGTATTACAGTTGCAACAAAATGTTAAAAAATATCGTTTTCCAAATTTTTTTAGTTTAACCACAAATGAAGGAACAAAAATAATAAGAACTGAAGAGATATATTAGAGGAAAAAGTTAATGAAGCTCTTATTTTTGTTGGACAACGATATAACTGAACTTCGAAAACAAAATATGAGAATGAAATGTGATGACGATATATTATTTAAATTAATTGACACTCAAAATTTTATATTTGCAATAAAAAATGTTCCATACACATTAAAAATTTATTGGTTCTGATTATATATATGGATAATGTAGAGAAATAGCACATAATTACTGAAATTAAATTTAGCTTCTAAAATTAATACTAATTGAAGTTCAAAACTTATATATGATTCCAACATTTTTTTTAATGGGCACAATTTCCCGTGAAAATTTTTTATACATAAAAGTCTTCCCGAATTCAAAAGAAAATAATATTAATTTTTCAAAATATATTATTATTGATAAATATAAACAACCTAATCTTTTTCAAGGTGCATTAAATGTAATAAAGAGTTATATAATAATATTATTTAAAAAGTAACAAGCGTGAGAAACAAACGATTGTTAAAAAGAAAGGTGAAACATAAAATATAAATACGAAATTTAAATTTATCGATTGTTATAGATATATTAGTACAGGCCTATATAAAGCTGATAAAAAATTTAGTTGAAGCTCGTAATGTTTCTGTTCAAAATCCCATTAAAGAAGAATAAAAATATTGGATTTTTGCCGATTAATTGTAATGGAATATTAAAATTTATAGCTAACTGTGAAAAATATAATACATTTTTATAAGACAATTGATTATCCGAAATTTGAAAATAAAATTAAAGAATTAAAAAAATATATATTTTCATGTAACTTTAAGGAAGAGTGTTTGGTTATTCATTATCAATACTAATTATAAGACAATTATTCTAAATTTAATTAACAAATTTACAGTGAATAAACATATTGGTATCCAACATTAAAAAAAGTTTTTATCTGAAATTTGTAAGATAAAAACAATTCAATTGTAATAATTTTTGTGACTATAAAGATTTAAATTAAAATTTGAAAACTCTTCTGTTAAATGGTGTTTATCAAATTTTAAATTATATATTATTATATATATATATATATATATATACTTATATGCTCCAATTTTGGCCGATTTAATACCACTAAAAGACATAGGTCAACATTTAGAATTAATAACATGTGAAAAAATATATTAAATTTATGACAAATGAATTAGAGGTAAAATATCCATGATTCCACAGAGATATTCCGTAGCTAATAATAATTTTTTCTAAGATGAAAGACCTTGTAAAACAATAAGAAAAGCTATTAAGAAGATATATAACAATTTAAGTCATATTATGTACTTGGATTGTTATAATTTACATAGCTGGACTTTAAGTAAGATATTTACATTTAGGTGATTTATTTTATATAGCAGTTTAAAACAAAACATCTATAAAACCTATAGAAATTACTAATGAAAAAATTTATCAGATAATGATTATTGTTGGTTTAGAAATTACCACTACAAGATAAATTTAATGATTAGCCTTTGTTGCCTGAACACTATTGACCCTGTCATGATGAATTATGAAACTATGAAAAAGAATCAATAAAAATTGAACAAAAACTGAAAGATATAAAACTAATGAATACATTTAAATCTAAACAAGATTATGTGATTAGTTATCGAATGTTGAAAGAATGTATCAAACAAGGAATTATTTTTAAGAAGTAAACAATTCTAGTTGATTTGCACAAAAAGGTTGGTTAAATCCATATACTGAAAAAAATACAAACTTACGACAAAAAGAAATAACAATTTAGAAAAAGCATTTTATAAATTAATGAACATGTCGTCTATGGAATACAAATATAAATTTCAAGGTATATATGTGATGTAAAATTAACTGATTATATTAAAATGCATATTTAAACACATAATATGTTATGAAACATATTACATATTATGTCATGGTTTTGTTGGTGGAGGTATGCTTTATGGCAAAGTTAAAAAATTTGTTTAATTATTAAGAAAAGGAAAAATAATGGTGATAAATATAAAAATCTGATTAACGTTTTTATAACAGTTCAGAGACCTGAAGGAAATGATTAATAATATTATACATGTTATTAATTTTGTCATTATAAGTTATGTGTCAGGTATATCTTTATTTTCGTTATAATGTTGACCCATAGTCGCTATGGGTCTGAAATCATAATAAATAATCGTGTATTCTATTTGCAATAAATAATTTTTATGTAAATGAAATATTTTGTAATTATCCAAGAAACCTCAAAATAATTTGGCATTCAAATGAATATCAAAATATATATGTAATCAGCCACTTGAACACATATGGGTTTTAAATATTGAGGATACGAAACTATTGTCAAAAATCTATCAAAAAAGGTTTACCGACACCTTAAAATTTATATCAGGAAGGATATAGCTTAACTATAAGTGTCGCATTTGATAAAGGAAACATTAAAATAAATAAATAAACCAATATATGGTAAGAAATATGAATTTTCAGATGTTTATTCATCTCAAACAAAATGGAATAAAATTAATATTAAATGGCACGTTACTTTCAGCAATAATACGATTATTTAAATAACAGATATGTATTTAAAGTTTGGGGAAAACGAATAAGTATAAAATTTATTAAAGATTGAGGAATAATACATATATAAATTTATCATTTAAACAAGATATTTATAAATATCAAAAGGACCATTAATTATGTAAACAGATATTTTAAAACATAACATTTTAGGTCATGATAACTTTACAACACTACCAAAGAAACTAACAGAAATTCGCATAAATTAAAATGAACCATGGCGCAAAAAAGATGATCAAACACCAGACAAAATAAGTTCGATATCTATTTTGGTTCATCAAATTGGCCATTCTTTAGTTTTAAAATACATGGCTATATTTATACCAATTATATCATGTATACAATATATAGTTATTATATTAATAATAATCTCGAATAAAGTCAAATTTAAATTAAAATTTTAAAAATATATTTGAAAGCCTTTAACAAATAATTTTCCATGACCCAAAGACACCAACAAAAAAAATCTTTTTATAGAAAATATATTTGATATATTTGATATATTTGATAAAATACATGTTTAAATAAAAATCCGAAAGATGATGCAATAGAAAATAAACCATTTTCGATGACAGATAATTTATTATATTTACCGAAAAACTTTAACAGTTTTCATATTTATCAAAGGCCTTCATGTGAAATAGTTATAATAGAATTTATAATATGCATAATTTATTATATAAGTTTTGATTTTATTAAAGGATTTCAAAAGGCATTATCTTATTTAGAAATAAACAATTCCAGCAAAAAAAAAATTGAATGCTTATAATGGTAAAACATGTGTGTTTTCTGATAAAATATATTTTGTTCAATTAGATTGATGTAGTTTTAAAATAAACAAGTAGGAATAATACCCGAAAATTTCCAATATCTCCTGATGATTTGAAATCTGGGTTTAGATAAATGAAACGTTTATTATATGTTTTCAAATATGATACCATTTATGAATATAATCAATCTGCAAACAAAGCAATTCAAGCTTTAAAACAATATTTATTTTAATAAAATATAATACCTACAATTAAATTGTTAATAAAATGATTGTTATATTTAATTAATTAGAAAATTTCAATTCATTTTTATGTAGAGCTTGCCTTAGAAAAAGTATTTTAATTTTTCCTAGAACTATTTTCAATAGTACGCAGAAAGTGTAATCTAGATCATTTGATATTATTATTGGTTTAATTAAATATTAAAAAAAAAAAATTGTTGTTAAATTAAAATATTGTTACTAAAATTAAAAATACTATTAAGTTTAAGTTATTTAGTTGTTAATTATTTTAACAATTATAATTAAATAATTCTAAAAGTAAAATAATATATATATATTTTATAATTTAGACTGTATATTTGTGTAAATAAAATTACAAATATAATTGTAGCGATGAATTCTAAAATACGTTATATAAATTATGTTTAAAACTAAATAAAAACTTTTCAAATTTCTATATATGTAAACAAATTTGATGGCAAATTAAAAAGAAATAATATTTTATAAATTCCCTTTTAATCCAAATTTAAAAATTATGTTTAAAACTGAAATATTAAAATTTTAATTTAAAAATTACGCACTTTAAAATGTATAAATTATATTATAAAAAAAGGAGTTTTTATAAATTTTTAAGTGTTTTTTTTAATTTCTAGCTATTTAGAAAATAGTTAAAATTTAAATATTGAAATGCAATTTTTTATTTAAATGAGCGATTACATTTAATTAATTAAATTTTAAATTAATTTTTTTAAAATTTTATTTTTAAATACAATTTTTAATTTATTTAAGGAAAAAATTAATTAAAAAATTAAATAGCTATTGTCTAACAAAGTCTTGAGCTAGACGAATGGACGCTAATAGAAAAACACCATCGACACAGCAAGCTCGTGAGAATGCACACAACCAACAGTGTTACGCCTTCTGATCGAGAATTCGAACTAGCGACACATAATCGTAGACATCTTGAATGGTCTGGAGCAATAAACGTGTTTCCCATTTGCGAAAATCTTCGCAAAAAATGACGTGAACCATTAATTTTTTGTACGAAATTTCCCTCTCGAATCACCGGACAAAACCCATCGCGTACGACCTATATAATTGACGAAACTTTTCTCATACTGTTGTAAAATGAAGCCAAGCCTGCGGTCATAAATTATAAATAAATAAAAAGTAGGGAGCACTCTGAGAAAACCCACATATATGTTCGCGGAAGGAGGACTCACATATAATTAAAAAATACACAAAAATATATACTACTTATACGTATAATCATAGAAATATCAAGTAGGAATACATATACTTATAACTATTCCTAGAATAAATTCAAACAATAATATATTTCTATGTAATACATACATAAACCTACAACCATATTAAAAATATTACACATACAAGTGTTCTTTTCTCACCTTTTGTGCCGCTTACGTCACATAGCAGTGTGGCGGGGCTGGGCTGTGGAAAAGAGGATGGTTGGGGGAGGGAAAAATGGTGGACCTACAACAGTTCAGATATATTGCTTCATTGAGAGCATATGCGTTTATGAACATTCAATAATTTTGTTTCCTGAAAGTAACAGTTTTTTTTATGGTTTTGTACTTGTAGGTGTAACCTTATACTATATATATTCTTCTCAAAGTATATACATTAAATTCCCCACAAACATTATAAATGTAAATTATTTGAGTGTATTGAAGAGTTGTATATTCGATTAGTTGCGGTTAGAGACATCGCTGCTCATAGGGTAATTGTAAGGAAATAATTTTTTTTGCTGCCTTTTTAGTTTAAAATGCATTGATTTTAAGCTTGAGAGAAAATGTTAATGATGATGAACATTTTCTTTTGGTGGGGGAATGCATGGGATCCCCACTTAGCATATCACATAATGCGAGGCAGGGAGGTGGGTTTTACTCTATTTTGGTTATTGCAGCCATAATTACTTCAAAGGGAAGCTGCGTAACGCATCCGTACACTACATATTTTTGGCTAATATGACATTTAAAAAAATTATGTTTGCCGAGGCTGACAATCTTGTTGATTCAGGAGGGACTGGGTGATTGATTTTTTGTCGGTATTTACCCTCCGAAATATGCTCTTTCTACACTTCATTACAATATTATTTTACTATAGAGGATTTTACAGTATTTTTGATATCTATACCTTCATACATGGCTTTAATTTTTGTTTCGAATACTCACCTTGCGTTGAATGGGGTAGGTTTCGCATAGTTGTGATCGAGCAATTAATTCAATTTTATTGGTGGTGTGATAATGTAAAGAATTAACAGCGATTTTTTCATCATTATTACTAAAAATGTGCAAATTTCCTTCGATGACTTGCTCTCATTATCGACAACTGCCTTTGAGACTGATATAATACAATTTCGGCCTCCCAGGTCATGTTTCCATTATTCATCCCAGAACTTGCTATGATTCTTTGGCGAATTGGTCGCTCGCGAAATGACACAATTTTATCTCTAGTCGTGCTATGAATGGTAATGAACCATATTTTAACAAATAAAGCACCTGCAGTCATAAAGTATTCACATTTCTCTTTCGTTTCATGAAAAGTGCGTTCGATATGCTTACGTGAGCAACAATCTGTATTCTGTAAACGACCAATCCTTTCGTGTTTTATAGCAGACTAGGTAAATGCAAACAAAGTGCAACAGAAGCGGCATGGGTACAGATGTCGCCTTTGCGAGTGAGATCAATGGTGGGTATATAAATTTTGAAACATACACGAAATTACTGTACCATATTGTATGAGGTTACATGTTATCCCAGAGACTAGCTGGCTTGAAGAGATACTCCGCATTTGAGTAGATTTTATAATTTCACACGAAAATACATGCATATTACGAGCAAGACCACCAATACCCTGCGAACTGTTGTAATAGAATGGGCAAATATAGAATAATTTACTGGACTGAATGATAAATAGACGAGGGATGAGACAGTGATCATTCACCTCTCGCATCATACGAGGAACTGTAGCATGGGTTGACTTTGTCCACATAAACTACTTTCCGTCACTAGCCTGCTCTGAAGGACAATGCTGAAAGCAAGAGCAGTAGAGGTGAGGAATGAAGTAATAGCTAATAATTGGTCGGACTATATTGGTTCTAGAGGGAGGAACATAGTAAATACGCAATGAAGAACATGCTAGATTTATTGGAGAGAGGGGAATGTGTCGCCTTGACGAGAGTTGGGTGGAAGGGAGTAGTGTGTGGAGCGAAGGTGTGGGTAAATGCTGCGTGGAGGGATTTGTGCAGCTCTTAACATCGAAGTCTTGAAGTCTTGAGTGTCAATAAGGGTGAAACGAAGTGAGTATGAAGCAGCGCCGGAATGAAAGGGCAGGGGAAACGGGAGATCTCAGAGAAAACCCGCTGACTAACGGCATCGTCCACCATGATTCCAGCATACGAAAATCTGGGAGCGACCCCATCGGGAATCGAATCCGGTTCACCTAGGTGGGAGGCGAGTAGTCTAACCACTACACTACCGTGACCCTAGTAAATGTTGAGAGAGTGGTTTGCGGAGGTGGGTGTGTGATGTTAAACCAATACAATATTTGACTGTTGGAGGGGGGTATTGGGACAATTAAACTGCCAATACAAATTCACGGTGATTGTTGCATGGTCGTTGGGATCGAGGAGAGCCAATAAAAATTTTTGTGGTATGGGAGGGGAGGGATAGTGACGTAATCTAATATGTTGTAGGGGAGCCAATATAAATGTGTGATCGGGGTTAAGGGAGTCAGCAATGATTTGTAGGGGGAGGAGGGTGACTTACTAATCAATGAAAAAATTAGGGGGAGGGGAATGGGTGGTTATCCGACTGCTGGTTTTCTTACTTGGAGAATGTGTGCTCTTTATTTGTTTCCAACTCCAAACCGCCTGCAAACTAAGTAGTCTTTAATTTTTTTTTAAATTTTTTCCATAGTTTAAAATTTTTTTGGAAATTTAACTTTTAAAATTTACATATACTAAAGTAACAAAAATTTAATTTACATTGTGAACAGGTTTTCGGTTATTGATTGAAGAAATCGTTTCGTTTTAATATCACTGTGAAACCAGACACTACGTACTGGCTGTTCCTTTTAAGTAAAGCGTTTAATCAGTGCAGTATGTTACTGTATTCTTGTAACTATTTTCTAACTGAAATGATAAAACATGCATGCATAATGTGCACGTATTCCAATATATAACAAAGATTAGTTTGTCAGATGTGGCGGAAGCTGCAATTCATGTGTGTGGTGTAATGGAACCGTTAGTTTTTGACTAGTTAAGTTTCGGGTTAACTTTATGACGCAAGTGATTACGCACATTTAGCTAGCCGGTATCTTCTAAGCTGCGCTAGCAACAGTGTATTATTAAATTTCTAATTGTCAGTGACAAACAGGATTTCCCTTTAGCTCTTCAGAGTATCTTTTCTTATATCAAGCCTAGGAGACCTGAAATGGTTAGATGATGTAAATATTTTATATTTCTTAGTATTACAGACTATAATTGCATACACTACGCAATTTTTTATACATGACTCCTCTCGAATATGTGTATCAATGACTTTTTAAAGTAAAATATTATAATTTTTAAAGTCTGTTTTTATCTGTTTACATAAGTTCTTAAAAAAATTGACAATGGTGGAATGTGAATTTAGTTTCAGATAACGAGATGGATATTTTCAGCTGGTCGTTAGGCAGCAAAACAACTTGGACGATTGAGAATTGGAATATAAGTACAAGACCTATCCTGGATTCTGGTAAGATAACATTTATTTTACGGCAGTAAAATGTTTCTCACAGTAAGTCATTTATAAACACATGTTTAATACGTTAGTAATATTCCAATTTGAATCTTATTGTTCACTGCTCATATATCTGCAAGAGAAAAGATATGATCAGAAAGTCTAAAGAACGGTAATTTTCTTGTCCAGAAAATTACGAAATATCAGCGAATATTACGATTTTAACGATTTGCTTTTGATGTGTTATGCGAGTTCACAAAAAGTTTTTGCAAGTGTGAATGTCCCAGCAATGTTAATAAAACTATCCCACTAATTGTCTTATGACAAAAAGAATATTAGAAACGACATTTTCACATTTCTCAAAAAATAAACCTATAATTAATTTTACCACAACAGACTTGCTGACATATATAGCATGAAGAAGGGTACTTACAAATACATTTCCTGTCAGAGTTACAGAGGAAACTGTTAGTTGCTAATAATATTCCTTATAAAAATAGAAGTTAAACACATGCACACAGCTTTTAAATTAAGCTTACTATTGAAGAGGTATCGACATGTAATATCTATTGCAAATATTACACAACGTATTTAGTATGATCTATTGGCGACTGTAAGATGTACAAATAAATATGTGCATACTCACTGCAAACATGCCGCTATCGTAGAATCATTTAAAGCAACTCCATTACCGGAGTTGTAATTTTTACTTAACTACGGCGAAGCCAAATGATGGTTAATGTTTTTCGCATGTATGTATGTGTTCGTGTTCTCTAGTACTATTCTAAAACTCAAATGGATAATCCGATTTTGACAAATGAGGTACTGTTGGATTCGTCTTAAGACTGCAGGTATCTGGCGGTTACTAGCCGCTATAATGTGAGACAAAATTTTTGTAAACCCAAGTTATATGGGTAAATAGTAAAAACTCTAGATAAAAAAGTTAGAAATATATATAACAATAATATTTGTATAATCATGACAATAAATTATACTATAATGAACACTTTTTTTGACTAACATTAGTTGTTACAATGTCAGACTTATGGTGAATGAAAATTCTCACCAAGAGGATTCCACAAATTATTATAGACAAGAAGATCTTTATAAATATATTTTTTTCTACAACTATGCAAATAATTTTTAATGGAGTTCCTAAACGCTTAGATGGTAAGTAGGCCTTAACATCGCATTGACAGAAGTGTCATTAGAGATCTAACCAAAAACATATGCAACAGTAGTGAGACAATTACAAATACAAACGTACTTTACTCGGCACTCGAACCCCGAAAGCAGCGTAAAAGTAAACTTGCGTGCAATCAACTGCATCATGGGTGTAGGATTCAGAGCATAAACTTTGCATCTAAGTTTTAATGTTTTGAATAATAAGGTTTACTAACTTGAAATAATTACATAACAGTCACTTTGAAAATAGTGTCTGGACCACTTAAAATACGCAAGTTTATATTGCCTATCGTAGCGCTACTTATGTGAAAAATTCTGAGGAAAATGTTTGATCAGTTTTCGAAATATGACTTAAACACCTTTTTTTTTTCTTATTCGATGCTATCTTACATAATTGCCTAAAAAGTATGGACTTTATACGATATATCTAACAGATACTGTCAGTGTAGAAATATTGTTTGAATTTAGTTAAATTGTTTAATAGAATTGTGCCAACTTTTCAAAATTATTTATCTGGTAGCGATTTTGAAAATAAATGTCTAAATACATTATAACAATGTAAGTTTACATGGCCTTGGACTTCTGTAGCACTACTTCTGTGCGAAATTTGGTGGAAATTATTTGAATGTTTCCGAAAATATAGCAAAACGTTCAATTTTCTCACCTGGCACTATTTCACAAAAAAGCCGGCAAAAGAGGACATCTGTGCAAATAATTTATATGTCTAAATAATAATGTTAGTTTCCAAATTTGATTGAATTTTGTTAAATGGTTTACTAGATAAAACATACTAAACTCTTTGTTTTTTCTTCATTTTAAAGCAAGCACACCCGCACCGAAAACATGTAGTGAAAACTTGCGTGCAAAATTAAGTGGGAAGCACCTGCTTGGTCCCGCGATATGCATAAAACTTCCATTTTTTCATGTGACAATATTCATAAATGGCAAGCAAATTATGTATTAACACCTTTGTCGTAGTCATTGCCAACATTAAAGTTCAACTGAAATTGTTTAGGACATGTAGCATATGGAGTAAAAATATTTGCATGGCTGTTATTTTGAAAATATATGACCAATACCATAAAGCGTATAAATAAAGGTGGACTATAAAAAATATAACTTGTCTCCTAAATTTTGTGGGGATTATATGATGGTTTACCGAGATATAATCTAAAAGCTTAATGTTGCATGCGTTTAAAATGTCGGAGAAAAATGTTTATGTATTACAACATTAGAAGCTCCCACAGATGCCGCTGTTATGCAAAGTTAATTTATAATTGGTTACGTAGCTTATTAGATACAGCACACTAACTTAAAATATTTATATAACCGCTATTAGGAAAATAAGCGCCTGTCGCACTTAATATTTATAAATTAATATGTCCTCCCATAGTACAACCTCTTCCCCAAATTTAGTTGGAATCAGTTGATTGTTTTCCAAGGTATGATATAAAAAAAATTCCATGTCAGACTAGCTTACAAAATAACGGAGAAATGAGGCTCAGTAAAGACAGATTTAATGGTTGTAATATATACTGCTTGAATGCAAAGTGAATTTTAAATTCGTTTTGTAGTTTTGTAGATATAGCATACTGAGCAAAAATGTTTATATTTTCCACCTTTATTAAACTAAGTGTTTGGCCCCTCTCAAAACATAATGGCCTGCCATTGCGCTACTTGTTTGCAAAATTGTGTAAGAATTTGTTGGTTTTCTCGTAGGTATGACATAACAATTTAATAATTTAATTTGACTTTATCTTTCAAAATGGCGGACAAAAGAGTATTTTTCTAGACAAATTTGATAGTTGTAATGTATACAGCCAGGGTACAATATCATGTTGGAATTGATTACATGGTTTCGACGATATATCATACATAGCTAAAATAGCTATATAGCTGTTATTATGTAAATAAGTGCCTCATCCACATTGTCGCTGAAGGGAGGCTTCTCACGGGCCGTGCTTGCCCGTAAGTCACATCCGGAGTGAGAACAGAGATGTATTACGTGTTGCGCACTGCGCCACCAGGCATAGCCCACCCTGGACGGGGAGAGCTAGATCTCGAGGGTGCGAGAGTTCGTTGTGGCAGTTCACACTCGGCGAAGTACGTAGAGCAAGAAAATAGTTAACGTTACGTTGTAGGTCACGTAACACGCCAATATCCTAGGGCTGTTAAGCGGCACGCCCTGGTTGATCAATGCCACACATCACACACACACACTTACTTGGTGAAGGCAGGCTTTATTTATGGAAGCTTACACATATGCGATATAATGGCAGAAAACAAACACAACTCTTGTGTCCACGTGACGTTATGTCACCTACGAATATTCCGCCAGTCTTTTGTTTGTCCGTCTATACTCCAGAAGTGGCCCACACACCATAATGTTCCAATGAGCACACTCGTTTCCAGCGCATGGGCTTGGCACACCCACGACGTCCAGCTGGAGTCGGCGTGGACCACACGTGTTCGGAATACATGCTCAGAATCCGAGTACTCCTACACAGCTCGGCGGTGGTGCGGTGCGACGCGGGAGACGGTGTATCACGAATGAGTCTGAACGTTACGGTAGCTGAATCAAAATCAGTTGACCAACTCCGGTGTTTAGAGTGCAGCACGTGCTCTACCTCGGTAGTGATTCCAGCGCTACTGCCACCCTCTGGTGGGTGCATTGGGTTAGTGCCCTTCCCACCACCGCTCTCAGGGTGAGGGGGGGGGGGCATAAACAGCCCCAGCGCCACAATGCCAACACTTAACACAAAAATTAAAAATTAATTGACACCACTCCTTTTAATGGCTCCCTTACATAATTAAAATTCTAGTGACACCTGTATATACATCAAGCGTCATGTATCAGGTTTTGGATCAAGCTGTGGAAGGAAGGGAGGTACTATGAGAACACATAACATACAATTTTACATCATGTGCTGCAGTACTACTTGTTTGCTAAATTTTGTTGAATTCGGTCACGCTTCCTGAGAAACGACACAAAAACTTTATTTATGTGATACTATCTTACAAAATGGCGGTTCAATGAGGCTTTATGTAGACACATTTGATAGTTGTATTATATAAAGCTAGCATATAAAGGCAAGTTAGAATTGATTCCATGGTTTCAACGATATGCACACAAAGCTAAAATACACAGCCGCCACTTTGAAAATAGGCATATGATATACTTAAAACAAACCAGGTTACATAACCTGCTGTAGACTACTTGTTTGCCAAATTTGGTACAAATTAGTCTATTTTCCCGAGATATGTTAACTTAATTTAATATAACTTAATTTATTAATGTAAGGCTACCTTACAACACAGCAAGCATAATTTACTATGTGTGGCTCAAATGATGCTTGTAAAATCTGGTCGAAATTGGCTTGAGCGGTATGGTAGATATACTAAAGAAATGTAAAATATTTCTATGTGTGCCATTTTCAAAACATGTGCATAATGAAAATAAGTCACACGTATTTACCATGGTATCACTTACACGTCAAATTAGGCGAGAATTAGTTGAGTAGTTTTCGAAATATAAAGTAAAAGCTTCTTTTTCATATGATGTTAACTTCTAAAATGGAGGACTAACAGTTATATACTCATCTAAATTCAATGCTTGCACTATTACATGATACAATGTTAAAAACAACATTTGTTTAAATCGACTGACGGGATCCTAAAATGTGCATCGCACCATTCGTTTAAACATGGCCACCATTTTAAAAGTTAGCATTTGGCGTGTTTGAAAAAATATGAAAGTTGGATGTCTCACTAAGTACTATATTTGTACCAAGTTTGGTGCAATTACGTTCACACGATTAAAGTTTATATGAGGGGACACACCCAGCCACACATACACAGACACAGGGACAGGAAAGTTATCTCATAAGCTTATATTTCCTTCGGAAAGTGGGCTAAAAATTGACGAGCCTGCAACGATGGCCGAAATACCAACGGCTTTGCTGGACTAGCTCCCATTAATTACTGACTCACAGGTCTACGCGGGAGGTAGTTTTTTGTTTTCAACGAAATGCTTTGGTTACTTTACTTTTATGGCTGTAGCAGATATCCACCTATGTGCCAATAATATATCAAATAAGATGCTTAAATAACTATTCATCCTATTTTCCTCTACATTAGTGCAAATAATTTTTAATGACATTCTTAAAATCTTAGATGGTAGGTAGAACTTGATGTCTCGATAAAAGAACATATCATTAGAGATGTAGCCAATTACAAATACACACAAGACTTATCCCTGGCTCGAATCTAGAAAACCTGGCACCATAAGCTTGCATGAAATCAACTGCATTACAGAGGAAGGATTCGGAGCATCATTTTCAAAAGCAATCAGTTTAATGTTTCGAATGATAGGATTTTCTAAACTGAAATATTTAGAAGGCCATTATTTTGAAAATATGTGTCTGAGAATCTTAAAACACGTAAGTTTACATGTCCTACCACAGTGCGCTACTTGTGTGAAGAATTTTGTGGAAATCGTAGAATAAGTACACGACATTTGGGATAAAAATTTATTTTTTCCTATTCGGTGCCTATTTTACAAAATTTCCTAATAAAGAGGTTCTGTATACGATGATTCTTATAGATGCTGTTAGAATATATAGTTTGTTTGGATTTAGATGAATTGTTTAATAGGCATGGCAAAATTATCAAAATTATATTTTGAATGTCAATGTCTGACCCCACTTAAATCATGTAAGTTTACACGGTCTTATGTAGCACTACTAATGATACAATTACGTGGAAATTAGTTGAATGATTTGGAAATATGGCAAATATTCAGTTTTCTTACCTGACACATTTTTAACAAAAAGGCGGGAAAAATAGCCTCTCTATGCCCATAATTGATGCTTCTAAGGAATACCGCTAGTGTACAAAATTTATTTGAATTTCGTTGAAAGGTTTTATAGATATAAATATAATAATATAAATTATTTATATTGATGATATTTAAAAATAATGCCTGCTGAACCTATAATATGTAAGTTTATATACCCTACTGTAGCACTATTTGCGTGTAAAATTTTTATGGGAATTTGTGATTAGTACCCGAGATATGGTATAATACCTAAATTTTTTCATGTGACGATCTTCATAAATGGAGGACAAAAAGTTTGTATATTAGCACTTTCGATGATTGGCATAGATACTGTTAGTATACAAATTTAAGTTAATATTGGATACACGGTTTCGTAGAAATGGCGCACTATGCTAAATCTTCTTCGCCAAATTTGGAAGGAATTGGTTGATTGTGTTCAGAGATATGACATAAAGACTTTACTTTTTTTCATGTGGAGCTATTTTACAAAATTGTGCAGTCATTAGGATCTCTATCAATTTAATTGATGATTATAATATGAACTGCCATCACATGAAGTTGTTGAAATTTGTTTCGTAGTTTCAATATACAGAGTGTTCCGTGACTCAACCGACATACATCGGCAGCGTGTTATAGAGATAATGGGCAACAGAGAATGACATGTAAACAAGTAGGTAATGCAGACCCATTTCAGAGTTATAGGGACGTAAATACAATAAAAACACAAATTGAAATTACTGAATATGTCAATGCAACTGACTGCATTCATGTTGAACGTCTCACATAAGCTGTTCAAAATGTGCACCATCTGACCGTAAGCAGGCTGCGATATGTTTCATCGTGGCGTGTGTCACTGCATGCCTGCAAGTTCATTTCTGAGTTGATTGGTGGCGTCCATTATCGTCTGTAGCAAATGGTGTCGTGTGTCTGGTCGCAGTCTGTTGTAAACCCTACTCTTCAGGCGGCTACAGAAGAAATAGTCCAACGGGGAGAGGTCCGGAGAGCATGCCAGCTATGGGATTGGCCCACCTCTTCTAATCCACCTGCGCAGATACTCAGCTGCTGCAGCACGTCCATTGCCGTCACAGTATCTGTAAACAAGCACCATGTCTGCGTACTCTGCACGTGTAAACTTTCCTGGCATTATTCCACATTACCACTCGCCTCGGCACACTAACAAAGACTGGCCACGCCAGCCACACTAGTAGCCTGCTTACGGTCAGATTAGGCACATTTGGAACAGCTTGTGTGGGACTTACAACATGAATGTAGTCAATTGCATTAAAGATATTCAGTAACACCAATTTTTGTTTTTATTGAATTTGCATCCCTGTAACTCTGAAATGGGGCTACATTGCCTACTTGTGTATATTAATTTTTGTTGCCAATGTTCTGTGTAACACGCTGCCGAAGTATTGTCCAGAGCTCACGATAAGGCGAGGCTCTGGAATTTGGGCAGGGTGGGTGAGCGGGAGGGTGGGCCCGGTGGGCCGCAATGTCGCCCTCGGGGCCTCCAACCTGTACTACCAGTACTAAAACTATCAGTTCGCAGGGAGATTTTCCTTTCATACGACACGCATAAAAATATACTCTATAATGTCATGGTATACGCCTCTATTATTTCATTTGACAGTAACCTTTAAATTTGCCATTTTAGGTGCCCGTTTGCCTGGTGCGCGAAATGTTTTACATTGTGTTTGAAGTACACATTTTTAAAGCGAGCTATTTATTGTACATATTCGCAATCTGTTCCCGTACGAAAATTAATCACATTTCACAATAGTTGCAATTGTTAAAACATCTTTTACATTACCAATACTAATTTGAAGACTTTCAGTATGGCCAAAAACAACATTTTTAAACTGTATTAACTTAAATTGTTTTACTTAAATACCTGCGAAACAACCATAGTGACCTGAAAACAATTTAGATGGCATAAATTTAGGGCGAAAATAGTTAAGATCAAGAATGCATAACTTTAAAATACTCTGAAAGGATATACTATTACCGCTTACCGCAAACAGTGGATGTTGTTGTTCGGTGATAATTTATTCACTTTCGGAAAGTGGCAGCGCCAGTTCCGATTCGGAAGAGAAAAATTCGTCGTCAGATGAATTACTCGAGCCACTGGAGTCACGGCCTAGGCATACCACAAAACTATCTATTGCGTCTTCCACACGACAGTCCTTTTGCCAGTAGTCTGCTTCTATATTTTGGACATGCGAACAGTATCCTTGCCAGTCTTCTTCAGCGACGGAAGATATTGCTTCCGTCGTGATTTCCATTAGCTTTGTTAACGACAAGCTAGCAGTAATGTTCTTTTCCCGCACTAGTCTCTTTGTTTTAGACCACGCTAGTTCAATGGGATTAAGTTCGCACATATAAGGAGGAAGTCTAAGAACATCGTGTCCGTGCAGTTTTAAAAGTTGGTCAATGCGAAATACTTTTTCAGGCTTCCTGTTCTGCGCAATTAAGTCGAAAAGCTCTGTTTTTCGCATTTCATGAGTAAAGGGAATGTTGTTATTGGTCAACCATGACTCCATTTCCTTTTTCACTGCATACTTCGATGGGGGTTTATTTTCTTGCACTGAGTGGTAAGGCGCATTGTCCATAATAACAACAGACTTTTCCGGTAGGTTTGGCAATAACTGATTATGCATCCACTTTTCGAAGTTCGCAGAATTCATCTGCCCATGGTAGTCCCCCGTAGCTCTGCCTGCTGGAAAAATTAGCAGTGCATTTTCAATGAATCCAGTTTTAGCACCTGCATGAACAACAATTAAACGGTTCGAAGAACTGCTGTTGGTTAACACACCACGTTCAGTATCACTTTGCCAACATTTGTTAAATGTGATGTTGTTATCAACCCAAGTTTCATCAATGTAAATTATGGGGCACCCCTCCATTATGTAGTGGAGAATTGATTTTAAGTATTTACAACGCCAGTAGATAATGTGCTGTCTTTCTACTAATAGTTTCCGAGAACTGTTACACCGTTTCCATTTAAACCCCATTTCTTTCAGTATCCGCCTGAGCGTGTGAACACCCCATGGAAAATCAATTTTTTCTCCCAAAACAACGAGAAACTTAGGACATGTTGGTACTTGTTTCTGTACTAAGTAAAAATCATGAATGACGTCTCTGATTACTCTCCTGTCAAATGAGCCACAGCGCACATTTCTTCATGCGGACGCTTTCGGTGTTTGCCTGGTGTTGACAGCGAACTGTTACAAGCATCGGCACCTTCTTTGCGAATTCTGGAAACACTTCTCACAGAAATTCCAGTGTATTCTGATGCACGCAGATTGGATTGAGATAATAAATGTTTTATTTGACCATCAGTAGCTTCTTCGTCACATTTATTTATCACATGTCTGATCACCTCCCTCGCTTCGCTATGTATAGTTTTCCCTTTCTTCCTAGACTGCGCCATAATATATCGTCATGATACACACGCAACCGACACTAACTCGTGACTGACTTCCAGAGAGCTGTATCTTTTGGGACGACTAGTAGCGAGGGTGACCCGTTACTCTGACAGCGGTCTTTAAAAGCCGGAAGGGGGCAAGGGAGGGTTTGCGGCCCCGACCACCACCCCACCACGCAGCCTTGCCTTCTCGTCAGCTCCCTACTGTACATCCTGTAGAATACTAAGCTAAAATCGCTAAATGGCCGTCATTTTGAAAATAAATCTCTTCCTATTTGAATCATACGCAATCTACACCGTCTGCCGCAGTACTATTTTTTTCGCCAAATTTGGTAGAAATCTGTCATTTCTGTAGAAATAAAAGAAAAATGTATTTTTTTTCATTAAATGCTATTTTACAAAATGGCGGAAAAATGAGACTTTCTGTGGACACCTTTGATATATGTAATATATACTGCTAGCATACAAAGTTACATAGGAATTTATTACATGGTTTCGAGGATATAGCATATAAAGCCAAAATAACTATATTGCCACTATTTCTAAAAAAGTTCTAAATCAATTTAAATTGTATACGTTCACATAGCTTACCCCGGTATTATTTACGTGGAAAATTGGTTGAGAATTTGTTGAGTAATTTTCGAGATGTAGTCATAAAGATTAATTCTTCCATGTGGTGCTTTCTTACAAAATGGCGGACTAACAACAATATCACTAAATAATTTAATGTTTACATGATGCACTGTCAACATACAAAAGTTGGTTTAAATATGTTCTATGGTTCCCAATATATGACAAAGCACCCTAAATTAAAAAAATTCCGCCATTTTTAAAGTAAGCACAGCGTGTGATCGAAAAATATAAAATTAGGATGTCCTTATAAATAACTATATTAACCGAGTTTGGTGAAATTAGGTTAAGGCGTGTGAACCATCATAATTTGTCTATGTCCGAAAATACTTTAAATCAGTGACAAAAATATACTTTTCAGTTAAGCCGAAAATTGCCACGGATTTCCAAACAAAATAGTGTAGCCAGTAACTATTGCTTGGTTCTCCAGTATGCCCAACAATTTAATGTCTAACCAGTAACATGTAATCCACATAATACATTTCCAGGATACAGGTAAGAAATACATAGTCAGTCTCGAAAATACATAAATGAGTTCTTATTTTCAGAATCCGGGGTGGAAACGGTCACGTCTAATACAAATTCAGATAAAAAAAAAGCCTATACAAAATAAGTTGTCAATACCTAAGATAACTAACATATTCTGAAAAAAAAAAATTATTTTGCAACGTGTACATTAAGATTGATAATGCCAAAATATTGAAAACACGTACTGTTTAATATTCTTTTATAAAATTATTTTCTTCTTTCAGTATTTTTTTAGTGTCCCTTTTATCCAGCTGTAAAGAAGCTTAAGATTTGCTATATTTGGGGCACTACAATTTCTACATCTTTATAAATGCAAAGACGAAATTAATAAAATTTTCTGTGATTTTAAATAAATAAATTCCCTAAGCCAGATACTCAAATTCACATCTTTAGAGTTTTAGCACGACGATGTTGCACATCTTCTAACATAGCTGCACATGTCGTGTTTGAAAGATGGGAGTATACTTAGCATGCGGTTATACTTAGCATGCGGTGGTTTTAAAATGGCCTCAGTAAGAATACCGTGGCCACGAAATTTAACTACATCCTTTACATAAATGTTAGTTTAGTTGAAAAGGCTGTTAAGTTAAAGAATGCTGTACAATTAATAAAAAAAAAGTCATTTATAGCTTTAAATGTTTTGCGCTTTGTACATTTATTGTCCGAATATTCGTAGAAGATAAATACAAAGTCAGTGTAACTGATAAATCAGTATTTCCGAAAGTTCCTAGGATATAGTTAACTCGCGCAGAAGAAAGTGAACTAAAGTACACTGACATTTTTTTAATACAAAATATTAAGATATAAATTAAATTTAAATTATACGTAATCTCTCTCTAAAAATTCTAATGACTAAGCCCAACTTTTTTGTTTTAAATTAACTTCTTTTATTTTGTTTGGAGAACTTGTCTGGGGAGGCAATCGAGCTTTCAAAGCGCGTTCCATTTTGTGTATGGGGACGTAAGAAATTCAATTTGCTGCTAGAGCGCTCTCCTACAACCAAAGCGAACTGGGTTCGATTCCCAACGGGAACACTCCCGGATTTTTTCATTTGGGATGAAGGAAGTTAAACAGGACTGACGAAAATGGGAGCGCTTCCATTTGAAAACTTTCTCAATGCATTTTTACTGAAGAATAATATTGTCAGTAATTATACATTGTGTCAGTGCTTTTCACATTCACTTCTATTACTCAGTTTTATTGGCGTCTTATGGACGCATTTGACGCACCGCTTCACCTAAATTATATAATTAGTATTTATTTATTTCGGTTTATGTTATATATGATACATTCTTTTATACGATTCCCCCATAAGTTTCAAGACAAAAAACGATGGTTCTTAGATCGTTCTTTCACTGAGCACTGAACACCATTAGAATACACAGCCACAGAACCGTTGACGCGCCAGCAGTTTCGCCTCAAAAACGCAGGTCAGGAAATCGAGAACGTGTGATATAGACAGTTTTTGAAGGGGACGGTGTTTAGCAACTGAAGGTGTTTTCCTGTCTGCTGACGCACTCTAGCAGCTCTCATTATTTCGTGTCAGTACCTGAATGCTCCCGGAGTTTTTCCGAACTCGGCCGAAAAAGCAACGGCTGGCCGGTAATCCGATCGTGGCCGCCTTCCGTTATTGCTGATGAGAACTGAAATCACTGAAACGTAATCAGTGTTCACCAGCACTAAGGGATTATGCTTGATATTACTTGACTATCTTTGAAATGCTTTGTGTGGCGTGGGTGGTTGCGTACCTGGTCACATGCGTATATGAAGAGACAAACATGAGACATTATAAATAATTTACTGCCAAATGTTCCGAAACTATCGATTCTCTGACGAGATATAATATTTGAATATTTGCTGGTTATTGATACTTATTTAAAACACAATTTTGTGTAAAAATTAATCTGAATCCTACATAATTGCACTATACTAACTTCATTAAAATATTAATACAACATTAAAATTATCCTTTTGTAACTTCACGTAATTTTCGTAAGAACTATTTAACATATAATATAATCGCCTGAAAGTTTGTAAATATGTTAAGTAAACAAATAACTTGAATCGCGCGCCAATCACTTACCTTCTTCCCTGGCTATACGCACCATTCTCAGTTCCAGTGATTTAAGTGTTTTCAGTACTAGCCTCACACTGGGCGCTACCCAGCTGCTCGCCAAAACAACTGCTATTGACCTTCAGTGATTTTCAGCAGTGTCGACACCAAAGCTGTCGTCACTGAAACTACTGGCCAGTCAAATCGGTCAGTAACCAGAGTTTAGACCTAGCATGGCAGAATGTGTCTGTTTATCGCGGTGTGAAATATGAATCCAATAAACAATATTGTGTGTAACATTAAAGAAACGCCTTTCAATCGATTGAAGGATGATGATGACCTGAAAGACTTGCTGGTACATGGAATTGTGGAAGCTGTTATTTGGAGCGTTTATTCTGTTTACCGTGTTAACTGTTCATCATTAAACCAGGTACGTGGAACTGCACCACCTGCCCTAGCAGACGCCTAGACAAAACCCCAAATAACATGCCTTGTGGTGTCTCCAAACAACCGCCCAGGGGCCAGGTGATACGTGGATCAGTTTTGGTTAGCCACGATGTTAAAGAGAACACAACAAGAACAGAAGGCTGAGCAGTCTTCCCCCAAACCTTTTATTCGTGCACCACAATTATAAACAAAATATTGTAATCAATAAAAAATATGAACTTTAATATTTTGTTAAAAGCAAACTCACATGCAGGGGAAGTCTGAGGAAATTGAATAACTGGTTGTATTCATTTATTATTCCACATAGATTAAAACCCTGCAAATAAAAACACTGTTAGTAAATGATGCAGAGTCTAAATGATTGATTAAAAAATATCAGATAAGTTATTCGCTTTGTTCTAATATAAGGGCAGGGTAATACTCGTATGACTCGTGATTGTCGAGCAATAAAAAGTACAGGATAAAGTGAATAATAATATAACAAAATATAAAACAAGCAAATAAAATGTGATACATTAATAATGAAGATTTACTTGAAAAACTCTATTGTTATTAATAGTTAATCTGTCCATCCCATATTTCAAGATTTGCACAGCAAAGAGAATACATTAACATTTGTGTTTGCAGGTTGTTAAAACTTCACTGTCACTACAGAAATATTACAAATTCCTTATAAAAAGGCAAAACGTTATTTATTTACTATAAAGGAGATCACTTCAGTAATTGTAGTGAAGTTTTTAGTCACACACCTCACTTGCATTCACAGCAGAAATATTGGCCTGTTCCACAATATGAAGTGCAGGATTCATGACTCCAGAACTGCACAGGGCGCACTGAATCCAGTCATCTGTTGGTGGATCTTCATATAGAGCTTCACATATTTGACATCTGTATTCCGATTCTTTCTTTTCTCCATGTTTTACAGCCTTCTTCGCTAACAATCTTTTCTTGATTGAGATGTTTCCCTGAAGTGCCTTTTTTTTTTTTTTGACTAGTTTCATATTTTTCTGGACTTTGATTGGAGTGCTTGTCAGTTTTTGGGCTCGTTGGAATTTTCTCTTCTTCGTGGTTTCATTACGAAATACAGTTGGCAAGGGTCTTATGTCTTTCGGACTAGATATACAAACGTTTGAAGGTCCTGTTTCAGCTTCTGAGGTTGGTAGGTATTCTGTCAGGGACAAAACTGGAGCAGGAAGTTTTAACCATGCCTATTTCTTAGCAATTTTTTTCATTCACTTCTCTCTCTGTTACTAATGCAGGGGCATAATCTTCATCACCAAAAATATTTGGGTTGTAGGGCCACAAGCCAGAAGACTTGAATCCGCTTACATCATTATGTGTTGTGGCAGCTTTCAAGTATGCAGGGGCAAACAGTTTTGAAATGTCATGTTGATTTATTATTCTGCCAGTATGATTCTTCTGGAATGAATTTACTTCTTCCTCAAAGTATTTGTTCAGATGCCCATAAACGGCTCGGTCTAGGGGCTGCATTTTGTGAGTGGCATGTGGAGCAAATTATACAAATACCACATTATTTGCAGTTGAAAACTGAAGAGCAGGGTAATACTTGTGTGACTCGTGATTGTCGAGCAAAAGCAGAATTCTCTTTTCGTTATTCTGGTAGAAATTTTCAACAAAGAAATGTAACCACCGCAAGAATAGTTCTCCATTACTCCATCCATTGTTAGTGCATGTTGCCTGTGTTCCTGGTGGTGCATCATCTAGAAGTCTCTCTTGCATGCTCTTTCTCGAAAAATTAAGAATAGCGGAATTAATGCTCCTGCAGCATTACAAAAACAAATCGCTCTAGTAAGCGTGCCTCTTTCTGCACTCGATATGATTCCTACCTGTTTCATTCCACATACAGAAAGGATTCTAGGTGGTTTGTTTGTCGTTGTCTGAATGCCTGTTTCGTCTATGTTGTAAACAGTGCTTGCCACGTTTCGCCATCTGGTCCCATACAATATTGTAATATCTATCAACTTGCGGGCGATTAAAACCCTTCGCTCTAGCAATTGTTGTCGGCTCTGGCTGTCTCAGAAAAATTTCAGGATGCCTATAGTTAACTCCCATTAACCACTCGTTACCAGCACTACGATTACTATACCAGTTTAATAGATGAGCTGTGTTGTTCTTTTGAGCCAAGTCATGTGCTAGTCTCATGAATTCACTCCTTGTCAATCCGTAAAACATGCTGTCCATTTATTTCAAATATTTTACAAGTTCCATTTATTGTTCTTCAGTGAATATTGTCCTGTACGATTCAAGTTGTTGTTTCTCAGCGAATCTGACTTGCAGTGCCGGTACAGTATCGCGAAAGGTATTCCGTATTTTGTAGCAAGAGAATTTATTGAGTTAGATTTGCGTTCTTCCATCGTCTGTTTTATAGTTTCTACAGACGAATCGCTTTGTTTTATTGCCCTTTTGTATTTGTAAACCATCTGTAAACAAATTGAATTAATCTTTCACATTACTTAAACTTATTTCATAATGAAATAGTGCACGATAAACTGTATAAGCATAAAGGACATTTTGTAAAATTACAGATTTTCTTGACAAACATAGTTAGGAATTTTAGTATTAATTAAGTTGCCGTTCCTGCCGTATCCGTGCACTTGTATTTAAAATTTTATGAAATTACAGCACACAGCTGATGTAACGGGTCAAGTGGTGCTGGTAATTAATATAAAATAATCCTCTGTATGTTTACTTAAAAATTATTTAGAAACAAGTTGCAAAATATTTTGTAACACCACAAGCAAAATTTTGTACATTGACAAAGCACTGAAATACAAAATTTTTGCAACAAATGTTGTACAAAGTCTGTGGCACTTGTTGATTAAAATACAACATTATATTTACACGTCCCACAAGAAAGCGTTGTTAAATAAGTTCTATTAAACTTTTCGTATTACAAAAATACACTTAAAAAATTAGTTTGGAAAGAATTTTTTGTAAAATTACAATTACTTTTTACTGTATAAGAAGTTAGAATTACTGTGCACGGTACTTTTGATTCACGTTTTCAACTTGCATTTTCTTTCCTCTTGTTTATTCATGCTAAAATATCCCCACAGCAAAACAAACAACTATTTTCCATAATTTTAATTTATAATCGTAAATAAATAGAAAGAAAATGGCAAATTTACAGAAAGTTCCGTGAAGTCACGGAATGTTCTTTGAAGTGAATTGAACGTTCATTAATGAGAAAAACGCAGTGTCCATAATTTTTTGAAGTTAAATATTTTTACTAGCACTTTCCTATAATTACACGTAAAATGTTTTAACAGTGTGTCTTAATCCTTTTATTCTGTTATACAGTATAACAAGTTAGATGCAAGTTAAAGAAAACCACGAAAATTGAACTGTGCGATAAAATTTAGACACACTTGTTTAAAATCCCACTGTCAATAGTGTTTTGCTTTTATAAATTATGGTCACAATTCCTACGGAAAACAGCATTTATTACAATGTGTCCATTGTGGGTACATGTTAGACCATTTAAATGTCACAAAAAATATTTCGTGGACCTGAATGATTGTCCGGGCAAAATGTTTAGCTATGTCTTTGATCCAGGCAAACTGAATATATATTCACTTTGCCCGCACGGCAGCCATTGCAATATTACACGAGTAAAATAAAATAAATTATATACTACATTTGACGTAATATGTTGTGACGGTTAAGCCATCATAGTAATATAACATGGTACAATAATGTTTATTCTGCTGTTGAAACATTACGAGTAGTACTGAACAACCTACGTTTTTAAAATCTTAACGAATCTTCAAAACTTTTTTAAAGTCACTAACATGCTTTGCTTCACTCGTTACCACTTTCTTACCGAGTTCCCTCTACAGCCGATAGGTGGCTCCACCTCCAGGGTTAGCAGGTCAGAGCCATCTGGTGTTCTCTAGATAATACTGCTTTTATTCTTTTTGCCCGGACTTCCCTTACTCTTAATCATAATAATTTTCTTTTTCATAAATAAAGAAATTTCTTTCATGACATGATTTGTGAGTATCTTCTCTAAGCGGTTCTTAAGAGTATTTCATTCTCTTAAAAAAAAAAAAATACGATTATAGAAATGGACTATGCATACCGTCAGTAACAAGAGTTGGAAAAACATGAGTCAGTACAAATAAGAGGGTGCACCTAAACAAATAAACGCCAGACCAGTTTACGTAAGTTTGTTTTAGACAAAAAAATATTTAATATAGATTGTTATTTTTATGCATAAAACTCTATTAATTCAATTTACTTAGAGCATTTTTTTTATAAAGTGATGATCGCAACCACACAAGATGAATTTAGTGTTGAGAATGTTCCGTCATGAATTTTAAAAACAAAATTATATTATCTTATCTGTGTGATAGAAGAAGATTTATAGCCGTGCTAAAGTGATGGACCAGAAAGCGTCATCATCGACGTCCTGAAGGCCAAGGAGTTACATGATTAATGGCAGCATCGCATAGTGTGGGCACAGCCGCACACAGCTAACTAAAGTCACCAAACTTAAAAAAAAAACCCCTAATAAAAACGTTTGACAAAACGGTGCACAAAGTAACTGAGAAGGAAACTAAATTCCGAGAAATTTTTAACCGGCCATTGTCCATTATGTGTTGTGTGTGCTGAGAGTTATCAGGAGTTACGTACAGGTGACATTTGCTGTGCGTAACTTGTACACGAGTGACAAATTGCTGATGTTACATGGAGATGAAAATTTCAGCAATGTAGAAAATCGTAAAAAAATTTCAATGTCAATGTTATCCGTATTCAATGATACGTAAAAATAACACACATACGGGGTTACAACATTATGAAATTTTAAGACGATCGAACTTAACAAAAATTCGGCGCGAGACTATTTGCTCATAAGTTATAAAACGTCTGAAAAACGGAATAATATGCATATACCTTTATTATTTTTAATTTAGTTGCCAATATTTTCACCCAGACAATTATTCTTGGACCCACCGTTTTTGAGATATTACACGTGGAATACAATTTGATGAAGAGTGAATACAATATGGCAATTAGCNCTTTTTTTTTTTTTTTAGCTACAACGACCTGTACGCCAACATGTCATTATAAAATAAATGAAAAGTTGTTTTTAATTAATTTTATTGACCTTTTGAGGTCAGCTAAACTCGGTAAACTAGTTACATATTGTGTTTTGTGTTTTTGTGTTATTGTCATAATTGTTAGAAGTTTCTAGTGATAGACTCCTAGCAGCAACACCTTTTTAACGCAGTTACACCAAATTCTTATTCCCACTCTTTGCTCATGGCACTTCACCTTCACGAGCCGCCACTGCACAGTCTAAAAGTATGTATATGAGATTAATTATAATGTTTTTGTCTAGCACTGACAATCATGTTGTGGAATGTCCGTATAAACAGTTTGAATGTTTTTTGTGATTTTGCTGTGGTAAAGCATGTGTTGAATGTGCAGCGAGAAGCGAGGCGCTTCTCGAGCTGACAGACGAAGAAGGAACACTTAGGAGCCGCACGTTTTCTCCCAATTTCTTGAAGATGTGCGTGGCTGTGGAAAGCAGCATTACTCCCGACTCAAAGAGTTCCTTGGAACTTCACGTAGAAAAGTTACTCAGTCGTGATAAATTCTCAATAGGAGCAATTGATTCACACCAAGCGCAGGTAAGTGTACGCACATGTTTTTGATGGGTTGTTTTGGCAGTTACAGCGAGGCTTAGGAACACGTCACTATTCATCTATTTATACGACTTTGTTTATTTTAGGCTGTCCTGAATTAGTCTATCTTACTCAAAAAGGTCAGAAAGTATAGATACAGATACATATAAGTTGCATTTTAACTCTTACTATTCAGAAGTGTACACACCTATATATGCAGACGTACATTTTTACATACATTCTGAATATTTAAAAATTGTGAAGCAGCATTTATAAAAATAGCAAAATTAGCAAAAAATTAGCAAAATTTTATAGCTATAAAATTTATGGATTGATGACCTAAAGTATTTATGAAGGATAATAACGAAACCTCAACATGGGGTAGTAAATATATTTATTTTTAATTTCTGAACAAATCAGAAAAAAACATTAATTTTATATCATGTGGTAAGAAACCACAAGGAAACCCACATGTTATTGAGTGAATGAATATGACACCAGTAGACCGGTTTGGAGAGATGTGGTACAAGGGAACGAAGAACAGGAGTCAGGTGCCGTCCCACTGTCATGATGTGATGTCATCCGACCGCCATCTTGGATATGGGTGACCTTGACCTAATGTCCACTACCTATACTTCATGCCCGTAGCTTTGAATGACCTTCAACCCCAAACAATCGCAAAAAAGTTAAAACAATTCTCAAATTTATAAAACATTCTAAAAATTTTATATAATGTTGTAAAAATGTCTTACAATTAACAAAAAATTGGAAAACATTAAAAAACTTGAATGCAGGGTGTCCGGAACTCGAAACGAAGATCGTGGAGAACACATTCTTCCAGCACGAAGACTAGCAGACGACTCAACATCACCAATTTTTATTGACTGTTTAGTCGGCAAGCCTCCACTCCACCACTATTTTTCATTGGTTAATACGTCACATCCCTCTCTCTCCAACCCATAGTTAGACTGATTAGTCGGGTCCCCTATATTCCCCCGTCCCACTACTCATATTTCTTGGCTTATCACTCGCGTTCGCAACACTTTCCTCCATCCCCTGGCCAAAAAATTTTATTGACTTTCCTAGACGCCCACCCCAATCAATGCCAGTTTGTATTAGCAATTCAATCGTTCCCATTTCCTCTTCCACCCAACATCATTTTCTTGGTTTAACAATACACCCGACTCCCTCCCCCTTATTGCTCTCTAGCATTTGCTCATACTTTCACTCCAAATACCCATCTCTTCCCCCCAGCTATCCTCAGGGCGACACCCTCTCCTCTATACAATATATTTAGTTGTTCTATATAGGGTATTTATTGTTACCTCCCCTTGCCACTATTGTCCGACCAATTATTCGTCCTCAATTTATCCCTAAACACTACCGCACTTGTTTTCAGCATTTTCTGCCAGAGTGCGTTAGTGTGGGGAAGGAAGTTAAGGATTAAATTTGCCCCTTACCAGTTTGTCGTCTGATACAAGAGGTAACGCGATGCATATTATTGTACTTTCGCTCCTTGGCACTCTTTTTTCTGTTTCTGCAAAGGGGCCTATTTTCCATGATTAATCTGTTTTCATGAGATATATAGTTTTTCGAAGCAAAATGTCTTATGCTTTCGCATCTTGCGAGTTTCAATCTTTTTTTTCGTGAAATTCGTGCATTCATGTTTGCGTGCGGATCGAATATTGTGTGAAATTTTTGCTAATTTGTAAAGCACTATTTCTACACTATGTAAAAATTGTTGTTGGGAAATTTTTAATAAATGCACCAATGGATGAAAAGCTCTTGCACTGGGATGAAAAGAAAATAGCAAGGGAATAATAATAGCTCATTTTGATATAAATATTTATATATTTATCGGGTGGACCAACAAAGAATGGGATGAATTGGGATTAAAAGAGAATAAAAATGTCTCATTTCGATATATATTTACAGAATTATCGGATGGACCAACAACGAATCGGGTGCTAAATGGTGGCTCTAAATACCTGAAAACTGCAAAATGGTAGCTCGGAATATCTGGAAATTCTAGGATATCGATACGTGAATTGTTGACATAAAATAAATTTTCTACTCGTTATAGCGATTTATTTATACCTATTTACCAACATAAATGGTTATTGAGTGCTGTGAAATTCTTTAAGTGATTATTTCTTCCCCATCATGAGGAAGGAACGCTCGTGGTTTTGAATGTTAGATTCTGACATAGCACATTCGATGTGTGAAAATATGCCATAACCCTCTTTCTGTTGTAAGGAATGAATGGGGAGAACTTGTTTTATATTTGTGTTTGCCTATTCGATCCTCATCAAATAACAGTGTTTTCTTTCATTTCCTAGGTAATTTGAGGGATATATTTGTGGAGTTTACAGATTAGGGAAACATTTTTTTCGTGAAGTATGGCTTTATCAAAGGGCATGAGAAAAAAAGGGAGGGGGAGGCGACTGAGAAATATCCCGATTGGTCCTATATTTAATTGTTAAAATGCAATAAATGTAAAGATTCACATTATTTTCAAATGTACATTTATTTGATAGTGCTTAATTATGAGGGCTGTAGGTACATTAATATGTCTACTAGAATTCGTAATACAATTCTGTACGGATGACTTACATCACATAAATAAAACAGCACTATCGCTTGTGTGGTACATAAAGCCTAAGAAATATTTCTGTATGCAGCCGGAGTAGAAACTGCACTCATTCACAACAATTTTGACGTGTCTCTTTCCATATGGCTAGAGTCACGTAGCAGTGTGGCGATACTACAGAGAGGCGGCGGGTGTCTTACCATGGCTCAGAAATATTTCTTAATGTAGCGCCCACCAACGTATAAAATTACAGTAATTTTCTTTGCCAAAGGTAGGAGGTTTTTACTTTTTTATACTTGTGGTAAGTGTAACTTTACACTAATTCTACTCATAATGTATAACTTTTTCCTCGCAAAAGACTCTATGTGTAAATTATTTACACATATAAACAGTAAAATATCTGGCCACTGGTAGGTAGAAATATCGCTGCACGTAGAGTAAAAACATGGAAAATTATTTATTTTCTGCTGCCTAAATTTTTAATATAGACAGATTTTAATCTTGGGAGTAAATGTTTTAGATGATGAGCATCTATGCCTTGATGAGGGGAATTCACAGGATCCCCCACTGTGCATGTCACATACGAAGATGCAGGGAGGTGGTTTTAACTGCGTTTAGTGTTTTTCGAACCATGTTTACTTTATTGAAAGCTGCTTAATGCATCCATATACTACAAACGATTTCTTCCCAAAACGAATTAAAACAAATTTGCAAGGGGGCAAGCTTGTTGTCTTGAGGGGCACTCGGTGATTGAATATTTGTTAATTTTATACCTCGAACTATGCTCTTTATGTGATTCTTCCTCACCGCATATTTTTTCTTTACATGATTTTACAATATTTTCTATATCTCTGCCCCCATTAATTGCCTTATATTATGTTTCGAATACCTGCCTTTCGTTAAATGGGGTTGTTTTTTACAAATCTGCATTCGAGCCAAAAATTACATTTTTTTTATTGGTGGCATGATTATGTGGAGAGCCAACAGCGATGTTTTCCCCAATTTGAGCTAAAAATGTGTAAATGTCCTTCGACGATCTACTCTTGTTATGGACGGTATAAGCGATGGAATACAGTTTCACCCTTCCAGGTAGAGTTTTCAAAATTCTTCCTTGAACCTGTTACGACTCTTGGGGGCGTAATGGTCACTCGCGAAGTAACGAAATTTTATATAGGGTTATTACTGTGAATTATGATGAATCAAATTTAGTAAATGAAAGCCCTGGATGCCTATTTAGTTTCGTGAAAAAAGGGCTCGCGACACTTATCTGAGGCATGATCTGTATTATGCATACGACCAATCCTTTCGTCTTTCCAAGCACATTGGGTGAATACAATCGAAGCGTCACAGTAGCAGAACATGTACTTAGCTATCATCTTTCTAAATTAAATTGACAGCTTATATATAAATTTTAAAATATATGACGTTCCAGTATTGTATTTTGTGAAGTTACATATCCTTCCAGAGGCTAGCTAGTTAAAACAGACATTAAAAATTTGTGCACATTATTAATTTTGAGTAACTATATGAGTGACAACTACCAACGCTGTGGTTTGGACGAAGGTGTGGACACTGTTGTCTAAAGGTCCAATTTACTAATGAATCAACACATGGCGATTGAGAGTTCAAGAAAAATCTCTAGTTTTATTATTGCTGGAACAAGTTATAATTGACACACGAGCTCTCGAGACAACTCCCTCCCTTTTATACGTATGCTCCGTATTGTTCGCGTCGTGGGGGGGGGGGGGTAATACTCTTCGCACTTGCTGGGTGATTCCAAATATCCGTTGCACTCGCGGGATAACTACTCAGGGTCCTTCACACTCGCGGGATGACTGTACTTATCTGGCTTAGTTGGTCCTGCAGTTGAGGTCTGGTGAGCTGGAACTGGCAGGACTCTGCGTCTGATGGCGGCTGGCTGCCGCGGTCGTTTCTCCCGGAATCACTCCGCTTCCTCGGAGTCTCGTCGGCCGACTCCCGTTGGCGTCCCGTCTCGGACCCGCTCCTCGATCCCGTCGGCTGACTGCCGCGTCTGACTGCTCCCGACTGACTGACTCGTTCCTTCCTTTCTCTCCTCGTTTTGTAGCCCGCCATCGCTATATTCAAACTGCCTCGTCTCTGCACGTGGTCCGGGGAGTTTGTTGTGTCTCCCTGAGTAATAAAACACGTGCGTCCGGCCTTCTGGCGCACATGGTCCGGCGTTGTCCCTATCGATTCTGGTATGGGCGCTTCATTGTCTCGTTCTGCACGTGCTACTTGGCGGGTGGCCTTTGGTTCAGCGCGCGCACGTGGTCCTTCCCTTGTCCCCGGATATGGCCGCTATTCTTCCCGTACGCCCGCTAAAAGCTCTCCTGGTTTATTGCGGCGAAGCCCGGGGCAGGCGCAGCTGGTGGTGGGATCTCGGTGTCCCTTGGGCAGCTGCAAAATGCGGCTGGCCCTGGTGCTTTCCGTTGTCTCCGGATGCCGTCTGCACGTGCAGGAACAGTGGCACATGCCGAAACCTTTGGTGGCCCGCCTTTGCAGCTGTGAGGCGCGGCTGCGTATTCCTGGTGGTATCCTTTTTGGCACGTCCGCCAGACCCTAAATCCTTATTGCGGGCTTCGCCTGCGAGCTTCCCCGAGCGTGCGTTCTGACGGCAAAAATATAGGGACGCGGGAAGCGTCATGAGTATATGACTATTTTGAACACGCTGCATAATACCCTGTGACCTGATATAATGGAATATCCAAACATAAAATAAAATAACTTAACAGTCTAAAACCTTAAAAGGACGAGGGCCAAGAGCGATTTGTCACCTCTTACATTATACGAGAAACTGTGGCGAGGGACGAATTCGTTCACATTAACTACTTTTCCCGCACTAGCACACTCTGGCGAACAATGCTGAAAACAAGAGTGGAAGTCGTAAGGGATTAAGCAAGGTTGAATAATTGGTCGGTCTATAGTGGTGGGGTAAGAAGTAACAGAATAAAGACCCTATGAAGAAAAAGCTTAATTGATTGGAGAGAGAGAGAGGAGGGGTCACCTTGTGGAAGGCTGGGGCATAGGAGTATGTGGATCTAAAGTACAAGCAAATGTCGAGAGTATAAGAGGAGTAAATCATTTTTTTTAATAAGAGGGGGGGAGGGGGTGTTGAGGGGAGTTGAGCGAAAACAAATTACCAGACAATAAAAATGTGTGGTGGGGATGGAGGGGGTTAGGGTAACCGACTAATCAGTCGAGTTGTGGGTCGGTAGGAGACGGGTGTGATGTATTAACCAATGAAAAATTTGTGGTACAGTTGAGGTTTGCCAACTAAACAGCCAATGAAAATTGGCCAGGTCAGTCATATGTTGGTCTTCATGCTGGAAGGATATGTGCTTCAGCATCTTTGTTTTGTATCCTGCACGTCCTGCATGCCAGGGTTTAAAAGTTTTTTGCAAAATGTTTAATAATTTTATAACAAATGCAAAATATTAAGTCTTGAAATTTTTTCCAACTTTTTGTATAATTTTTTTAAACTACTTCTTGGAACTTTATATATATATATATTTTTTTTATTCTGTAATTTTTTGCTATATTTTGGGTTGATGTTCATTCAATGTCATGGGCTTGGGATAAAAGGTCACAGGCGTGAGTCAAGGTCAAGGCCACCCGTATTCAATATGGCGATCGGATGACGTAACAACATGGCGTTCGTTCGCTGCCTGGCTCTTGTGCCGCATGCGCTTTTGCCAGATGTCTCCAAACCTATCTACTGACACCCAGACTCACCAGTCATTTGGCATTTACCTCGAATGATTTTAGGGGCCGCGGTGGTGTAGTAAACAGACTGCTCGCTTCTCACCTAGGCGAACTGGGTTCGATTCCCGACGGGGCCGCTCTTGGACTTTCGCATGTAGCTATCGTGTCGGACGATGACGCTGGTCGGATGGTTGTCTTGGGGATCTCCCGCTTCCCCGCCCCTTCATTCCGGCGCTGCTCCATACTTACTTAAATCACTCTCATCGGCTATCAATACCTCGATGTTTAGAGCCCTCCAAATCTCTCCACTTCACTCGCTGTTTACTCAAACAGATCCGCTAAGTACAGTAACGTTAAGTTTATTTATACATTAAAAATTAATATAAATTATGTTATAACAACTTTGTACAAATTGAAAAATATAAATATAATTATGTAACAATATCATTGAAATTAAGTTAAGAATTATAATTTTAACTTATATATAATTAATGAATTTTATATTTTATAAATACAAGAATACAAAATAATTAAAAATAACGAACAACATAAATAAATGCCTTAAGAATGCAATAAATTTACACAAAATTTTCAGATAGTATGAATAGGATTAAAATTTGTACATACCTTTCGTATTTAATCATTTATCAAATGGTTTAACACATTTGAAGAAATGCCTTGTATATAAATAATATTGGCATACTCGCTTAGAATATATATACATATAGTCAAGAGCTATACAATGCATTAAAATAGTATATCATATTTGCATAGAAGGTAGTACTGTAGTTGAAGATGAGAAAAAAGGTTCTGCTATTGAACAATTCTGGAATTAAATACTTCTTAGCTTTTGGACATTGTAGAGTATGAGATCAGTGTACTGAGTAACCATAGTAAGCACAAAGATTGCTGTGTTGGTGGGATAAGACAAAAAACCGGGTACTAATATATAGGTAAAATGAAAAATAAGAGCAGTATAACAATAAATATTTGCATTATGTGCGTAAATAAGCAAGACAATGAAAAAGGACAATGCGACGTTCGGATGAATTAGAATACGTTAGAGCCAGGTAGTGTCATACAGATGGATGATGTTTAATATGTTAGTTTCATAATAGACTAAGATACAGATATTATGAAAAAAAAAACCAGACCACGTGGTTAAGACAAGAACAGAGCAATATAGAAAAAAAAAATAAATGCCTCTATGTGTCAAATTAAAGGTAATAAATAAATTATAACAACGCATATGTAAAAAAGTAATTTTGTATTACTTTAAAGCCCATTTTTACGGTTGATAAGCAGATAATACTGGTTATTCCTCGAATACATCCGTGAGCACTTTCAATAACCATCTGGTATGTATTAGAGTAAAGTGTATTTAGTTTTAAGCGATGATTTTTACTTTAAATAAAATATAAATCTTGTTTCGCAATATATACATTAAGTAGTGATATATACATATATGTATATATATATATATATTTATTCATATTTATATTTATATATACATATAGAATGAATATAAAAGAATATCCCAACTTTGAAGGTCTATAATATCAAAACAAAACAACCTACAACCTTGATTGACCAATCAAATGAACCGTGGAACCGTGAAGTTTGTTTACCATACATTCATAAATGTTCAATGTGATCACCATGAGCAGCCCGAACGACATATACGCGATAATCAACCTCGTTCCACGCTCTTGTCAACATGTCCTGTGTTACGGATTGGATGGCGTTCGTAACTCTCAGTTTGAAGTGGTGAAGGGATAGCGAGCTCGCATTCGACACGTTAACGTGAAGGGAGCGGTCTGATATTTCCTTTATGCGCCGAGAGATGACACTGGGAGCGTCTGTCATCGCATTATGAGAGTGTGTTGTTTGTTAGTCCGCATCACGATGGTGACGGAACAACAGAAGAAGTTCTGTCGTATCCAGCTTGCTAAATGTGAATCAGTTACGACTGTTCAACGTCAATTACGTCGCAAATACGGACGTCGTCCTCCCAATAGGTAGAGTATCGTATGGTTTCGTCAGTTCCGTGACACATGGTGCCTTTGCAAAGGCAAAATTTCTGGGCGGCCGCGTGTTTCCGAAGAGAATGTGCAACGGATTCAACAAGCGTCCGTTCGCTGTCTGAGAAAATCAACTCGACAAGCTAGCCGAGAAATGCAAATCCCTCAACTGACCTCATGGACAGTGTTGCGAAAGCGATTACTGTAAAAACTATACAGGTTACAGTGTGCAGGCTCTTACCGAAAGGAATAAAGAACAGGGGACATGATTTCTGCGCGTTCGTTCTTGACCAGAACGAGGTAGACGATGCTTTAATATATAAACTGATTTTTAGCTTTGAAGCGACGTTCCATACAAATGGTTAGGTGAACTGGCACAACGTGCGGATATGGGGTCAGGAGCCTCCACATGAAACCACCGAACACGAGTGCGCTTCCGCCAAAGCGAACGTGATTTGCACTGTATCGAAAGACAATGTTATGGGCCCTTTCTCTTTTCACGAGCCCACTGTTACTGGAATCCCTTATTTGGACATGTTCACAGAATTGTTCTTTCCTCAGTTAGAAGAGGCGGCGGGGGACTTCATTTTCCAGCAGGATGGTGCGCCACCCTATTGGCAACCAGCTGTTCGCGGATATCTGAACGAGACGCTGCCGCAACGCTGGATCGGTCGAGGAGCATCTGGTGACCAGGCTCTTCATCACTGCCCCCCAAGATGCCCGGATCTTACCCCGTGCGTTTTTTTTCTATGGGGGTAGAAAAAGGATCAAGTGTTTCGTCCACCATTGCCAGCTAACAATGACGACCTCAAAGCGAGTATTACGGACGCCATCCAAACCGTAACACCGGACATGCTGACAAGAGTGTGGAACGAGTTTTATTATCGTGTAGATGTCGTTCGGGCCAACCATGGTCGTTACATTGAACATTTATGACTGTTTGATAAACAAACTTCACGGTTCCACGGTTCATTTGATTGGTCAATCAAGGTTGTAGGTTGTTTGGTTTTGATATTATTGATCTTCCAAATTGGGGTATTGTTTTATACTCATCTGTATATGGATATTAAGGACTACAATTCGCAAATAATCAACTTTTCTTTAGGTTGTGATACCAAACACTTGTCTTAATACCGCATCCTTCCATCCACTTCCTGTTTCACATTCGTGTTGCCATATGGAAGAAGCAAAGCTCAGTATTGCTCAGTTGCAAACTGTAATCTATATATACAATTCAGTCATTACCATTGATATTCTCACATTGTTTGCTATTTAAATAAAATTTTGTTTGTGTGCACTATAATAACTTAAAGTGTCGTCCACAGGGATCAAACGAACTCTGCTTCTCCAAGCATAGGTATCTTGTCGACATACCAGAGGAGTTCCAGAATGAATCGCTCCAAATCGTGGTCAGAGCGAAGAAATCAAGTGAAGCTTACTTGTTTATCCATAAAATTTATGGCTGCAACATATATGGTAAGTTTTAACTCACAAAATATTATAACTAATTTTAAAACTCAACAAAATATATATAACTTGTATTATTTTTAATGGAAAAAAAATACATATACATTTTTTAATTCACATGAGTTGGTTACGTTACTGCCTTGCCTTCTGATTAGACAAGCCGGTATACAAAGAAAAACTTAGTTACTTTATGGAGTAGGAGCGTAAACTCAATACGCTTCTAATTCTGATAGTATGCGATTTACTACAAGGCAAATCACTATACAAACTGATAGAAATTATAGTAAGAATTATGCTATAAATGTATCAATATTGTAGATGGTATGCAGCCCAAGCCTTCACTTATTTTAAGCTATCTGACTGAGAAATAGTGTTTGCCCGAAACCACTGCGCCCCTTGTCATACTCACGATGGTTAAGTACTCACCACCGATTGGTTGCAAAGAAAACGTTTCTCGTACAAGGGCTCTCGCTGATGCCGCCCTCGCCAGCTCCTGGTGTTGTTGGCCCCGGCAGCCGGAAGATGCAAAACCCCAACTTCGTGTGTCCGCGCCATTTTATTCATGCCCCATGCCTAGATTCCTCCACCTATGCAGCTATGTTTGTTTTCTTGTGGCCCCGAGCCTCCCATAACATTGCTGTTCGTGTCTGCTGCCATCCCCGCAGCCACCGCAATCAGATGCTGTAAGAGTATGCTGTCAGAATGCAAAGGAATCTTTAGCTGCAACAAGTTCCAAATTGCCGACTGTTAAGGTAACAAGTATTCTATAAGTAGACATACTTATTTACTACACTCTGCCAGTACTTCTAATCTCAGCGAGAATGCATTCATGTAAATAACACCAATTATAAGAAAAATGTTACTTTAAATTTTTTTCGTGTAGGGCTTCGACAGCCCTACAACTTTTGAAACTCGTGGAGTAACAATTATTTATTACTGAAATTTTAATATACGGATAGTCCCTAGTTAAAACATCTTAAACTCATATTTCCTATTGTTATATTTATCTGAATAGTTATATGTTAGTTTCAACAAATAACGAATCACTAATATGCAGTGTTGTTCAAATTCAAAACATAGCGTTTAGTGTTTTACTAACAATGCAACAATCGCTTACAGCCACGTCTGAGGGATGTGACTAAAATACACTTAAACAGGGGTCTCTACACAAGCTCTCTACACAAGAAATAACCGTCTAACTCACCATTGTTAAAATACACTTGGAACCGATTCGATTAGGCCCGCTCCACCTGTAAGGTTACACGTTGGGGGTGTTGATCGTCGTCAGCGGTCGCGCCTCAGCAGCTGACGTCCGCAGGAGTCTTGCAGCAATGGCGACCCGCAACGCAGCCATTTATCATCACTGGGACGCTACCCCCTCAGCGCGGGGGAAGTATAAGCCCTTGTGAGGGCTCTTGTCCTCCCATTTATATATCAAGTCTAGAACCCAGTTTGGGAACAGCTAGCCCATCCCGCCTGGCTGTTGATAACATTGATATACTATGGCAAGACCAGCAGTCTGTTCTGTTTCCGCTCCATCCCTGCCTACGGGGGGAGAGGAGAGGAATGGTTCCTAAAACTCAGAATTTTTAAATGCAGGGCTTGTTGAGAACCGCCGCGAAGCCCGGAGCACTTCGTGGCGGTTTTAGTTTTGTTCAAGCGGAATCTATGCCCAAAGATTGCCGTTGTCTGAAAGTTGGTCGAGAAGGTAAGGTCTGAAATAAGTTACGATAAGAAAATAAATTAAACAACGCGGTTGCCGCGGAATTACGTTGAAGTGGTATGATAATGTCCTTAACAGTCCCTTGCAGTTATTATTCATACTGTAGAGTCGCCGTTATTCCTGCCTGGGCGCACTCTTACTATTTACAATATTTAACTCTCCTTACATGATAATTTTGTCTTTTTAACAATTTTAAATTTGAAATTATACATCTTACATTTGTAATTGACCATTGTACACATTATACAAAACATAATTTCATTGTATTCTTATATGACTATTACATCTTTACTTACGTATTGACATTTCGTAATTTGATTATTTGGCACTTTATGTCTTTTTGCCTTTTATTAGTAATATTACTAATTTAAATATACGTCAAGTGATTTTTATGTGCATTTACACAATATTTATATTAAGTGTGTTATCACTTTTTTTTACTTTGCACCAGACCTGGGCTTCATGTTGTGGCGAGAATTTGGGATGATAAGATTGGCTGTGATCTATCCCCTGATTTATAAAATAAAATTGACTGCAATCCTTACTAGAAGTAGGAGATGTTGGATTTTATGCTCAAGCCGTGACTTTCCGCTACATTGCTTCTTGCTTTGTATAATTTAATCCAACTGACATTTTAAAATTAAAGGTGTATAATTTGTTATATAATGATGTAAAACCATAACAATATACATTGTGTAGTTTTACAACTATAGTATTTACACTGGAGAGCCAAAAAAACTGGTATAGGCGGGCGTATGCAAATAACAGAGGTGTGGAACCAATCAGAGTAACGCGATGCGGTCGGCAGCGCCTATATAAGACAACAAGCGTCTGACAATGTTGCAAGATTAGTTATTGCTGCTACAATAGCAGGTTATCAAGATGTAAGTGAGTTTTAACGTGTTGTTATAGTCGGCGCACGAGAGATGGGACATAGCATCTCCGAGGAAGCGATAACATTTGGATTTTCGCGTACGACCATTTCACGAGTGTACCATGAATATCGGGAATCCTGTAAAACATCAAATCTTCGACATCGCTGCGGCCGGGAAAATATCGTGAACTAACGGGACAAACTACGACTGACTAGAATCATTAAACGTGACAGACATGCAACCCTTACTCAAATTGGTGCAGATTTTATATATGGGGCATCAACAAGTGCCAGCGTGCGAACTATTCAACGGACCATCATTGATATGGACTTTCGGAGCCGAAGACCCATTCGTGTACCGTTGTTGACTGCGCGACACAAAGCTTTACGCCTCACCTGGGCCCGCCAACACCGCCATTTAACTGTTGATGACTGGAAACACGTTGCCTGGTCTGACGAGTCTCGTTTCCAATTGTATCGGGCGGATGGACGTGTACGGGTATGGAGACATCCTCATGAATCCATGGACCCCACATTTCAACGGGACTGTTCAAGCTGGTGGAGGCTCTGTAATGGTATAGGGCGTGTGCAGTTGGCGTGAAATGGGACCTCTGATACATCTAGATATGACTCTGACAGGTGACAGTTACGCAAGCATCCTGTCCGGCCACCTGCACCCATTCATGTCCATTGTGCATTCCGACGGACATGGACAATTCCAGCAGGACAATGCGACACCCCACACGTCGATAGTTGCTACCGAGTGGCTCCAGAAACACTCTTCTGACTTTAGACACTTCCATTGGCAACCTAAATCACCAGACATGAACATTATTGAGCACATCTGGGATGCCTTGCAATGTGCTGTTCAGAAGAGATCTCCACCGCCTCGCACTCCTATGGATTTGTGGACTGCCCTGCAGGATTCATGGTGTGAATTGCCTCCTGCATATGGTCAATTTCATATAAGAGGGCATGATTCTGACAGTCAGTGAGCGGCAACTTAACGTATAACTCCTGTATCAGCTAATGCATGAACGACCAAAAGTTAAAATTACGTTGACTATTCTGAGTGCACTGCCGATGCACATCAGAAAAGCAGAAAATACGCGGATAAGAAAGAGTTCTTAGATTTATTAATACATTTTATTTTACGAGGTCACAAAACTAAACTTCGAGATAATGTGGTTATGTATAGGTGTTCAAAATGAAATTTACAATAGAACGATAGGACATGGGAAATTTTTCTGAAGTTATGCTAACTTAAGAATGATTTTTCACGTCGCCTCATCCCTCTTCAACCTCGCTTTCAACACCTCCTTGATATTTATTCCAAAAGCATACAGAAATATTACATAATATTGTTGGATTATTTTTTCTAATAATTTGACGAAACGACACGAATTTGAAATATATTTCCAGCCCATAATATAAGAACAATCAACTTTAAATAAGGTGCTATCTGTTGACCAAAAAAAGGGTTGCTCAAACTTCGCAGTGATGTGCTTTGCGCGCCATCTGTCGGATCTTTTGCGAAGTATTACCAGTCAGAAATGAACCACTTTCCTGAACGATATATAACGAATTTACAAACATATGCCAATAGTTATATTTTTCCATAAGCTCTGGATAATTTTTGAGTAACATATATTTCGTGTACAACAATTTGGAGTACAAGTAATTTATATTCGGACGGTAATCGTTCGTCTACGTAAATTATACGCCATATTGTTCTCTCGAAACCCATCTCCTTGTTTCTGTAGAAAGTGAGACAGGCGTGAATAATTTTTTAGCAATTCTAATGTTATTCCACATCACATATTTCCAACTCGAATATATCAGCTATAACCTCTAAAGTGTAATAATAGATACAACAGACTGTATCGCAAATGTTAACCCAAATTCACTATCTCGGACCAATTTAAAAATAGTTAGCCAATATTTAATTATTTGCAACATTTTATATTTTTACTATTATAACCTACTTATTTTTTTAGACAGATGTCAGTCTTAAAATATCTTAAAATTTGTTTAGCATTACAGTACAATGACAAGTGGATTAGCTGACAGCATGTTGATAAAAAATACAGCCCTGACTTGACGGACCAGCTGATGGCGGAAGGATACGTATTCAGATGTAAACATTGGTGCTACTTTCGCAGAGCTGTCAAAAAGTGGCTTTATTATACAGTATGGACTATATAAGGGGCTCCGGGCTCGCTCTCTCACCCTAGCGTAAGACACTTATCCCCAATCACCGCTCGGAGACCGCTGTTCAGGGAGGACCGACACCGACTGACACCCCGGCCCTTAGCCTCTGTGTCCACCACACTTCTCGTTCACGCCCACCTTCTCCGATATCCTTGATTCCTTAGTGCTTTCCCTTGTATCCTGGGTGGGGTTACTGCCGTCCGATGTTTATGAAATTGCCGCAATCCCACTGTGTCAGCCAAGACCAGATATTCTACGTTCTTCTGCAGATTCATGCATTTTCAATCGTTGCGTTACAGTCCCCGTTTTTTGTGAACAATGCTTTAATAACAGTCGGCCGCATTTCTGCCTTGCCTGGCATCGCTTTATGTGTTGTAATCGTAACATCACCCCCAACGTTATGAAGACGAGATATCCTCATCTCACCCAAGGTCCTGGTAGAGAAGAATAGTAGTGAGAACGGGTAAGATTTTCTGAAACTGAAGTAGGCATTGAGTACGAAGCGCTCTGTATAGTAAGCGAAACGCGGGTTAGGCGGTGAATGTGTGAATTTTTGTATTGTGTCTCTTTTGTAGGTTGTGCGGTTGTAAAAGTGGGCGATAAGTGATGACTGAGCGTACTTCTTCGTGCACTGACGAGTGACTGAGACACCGGGTCGGCGACGTATGGGTTGCGGCCTGATGGGAGTGAACTGGATGTGGTCAAAGTGATGTATATATGTAGCCCAGAGCGAGTGTTTTGGTGGGGAAAAGTAATGGTGTGGGAGCTAACCCAGTGAATGGGGATAGTTAAGGGTGGTAATGGGGGAAGTTGCTAAAAGTGAGGGAGTACATGGATAACATAGAAATGTGGTATACATTTCTACAAGAACCTGATCTTGTACAATTATACAGTAGTTTTCATTCTTTAAATTCACCACTTAGACTGTCTCTGTATGTGCCAAAGCACTCGTACATAACAATTTTTTTTTACATAACAGATTCCCTTAGAACATACAGAATCTATAATTAAATAAAAGCTTATATTACACCATGGGAGGCCTCCATCATGAATCTATGTACAGTATAATGTAGAATGAAAAAATTAGCAACCAAATATTCAGCTTCACCATAATTTGAAGTTTCGTTATAAACAATAATTTGTATTATGCACAAATATAACTATCAATATACATAAATGGTTATTATTATCAATGACACATTTTGATAGTAAAGCATGAATCATATATATCATTTAATATATTTTTGCTATCTTTAGATGCTGGCGTATGTTAGAACACATTCAATAACTTTAAGTTATTTTAAACAGCTCCACCTTGACTGTCTCCCTACATATTGCAATATAGTAGAAAATCGTACACTTCCCTTCCCTTATTTTTTCTTGGTTACAGTTTCTGAGGGATTCATTTTTAATTTCAACAACACTCACTCATTAGATACCATCATATCACAGTGAAATCATGCACCACTTATATATATATTTATATAATATGATTACATCACTTACGTTCTTTGACGTTTTAACATGTAATTCTCCAGGATTTGTATTTGAACGTACAGCAAAGCAATTCAATCAATGTATTGGGGGAAGCCGTTAGTATTACTAATTTTTATTTTATCATAAGCTAATAATGTTGTCTTTGTACACTATAATCGTTTACATACTATGTTTGGCTACATCCTTTGGTAGGCCTATATATCAAGCAATAGGCATAGTGAGGATATATGGTATAAGTAAAGTTAATGGTTTTGGCCTGACCTCATATTTAATCGTTACTGGTGACTATACATTAAAAAAAACTAAAAAAAATCGTAAGAAATTAGCGGCCGAAGATGGGAGCAAGCTTCCGTCTTCAGCTTCAACGATGGCGCGATGGCGTCGTTGAAGCTGCCGCTTATTTCTTAGAATTTTTAATTTTTTTTTTTCAATTTTCAGAACAGTGGCAGCAGGTAGTGACTAAAGCATAGCCAGCGCGGTCCATATACGACTAACTGTGTAGGAATATAGGACGGGTATTTATACACATTCCCAAACAAGAGTGGTCGTTTTAGGGCGGCAATAACAAGCGCCATCTAATGCGAACATAACAAGCGCCAACTAATGCGAAAATAACAACCGTAGGAGAGATGACTCCTCCTCGTTGCCGGCTTATAATTATTCCCTCCAAGGCTAATGGATTTATAGGTATACTAGAGAACCATCCCCTGAGAATGTGCACTGTCACACACAGAGGGCTGTCTTTGCTGGTACGATAGTTAGTATTTTTACAAGCAGCAGTGTACTATTTTTACCCTTACGTACACACTATCAACTAAAGCATACTTGTAGCGTACTCCATCATGTAATGCCTTTACAAAGATATATCATTGTGGTAGTGTACTGTTTATTGGTGTGCTTTTAATATACTAGCACATTTAGTTTGGGCTGTGTGTGATAGTTACCCAACAGAAATAAGAACACTGTGAATTTCATGACATACATATTAATTACCATATATATTATACATTGTTTTTGCAGCATAGTCTCAGTACATCAAGATAGGCATTATCAAGTAATATACACTTATGTACGTCGCCAATCTCACAAGCAAAACATACATTAAACATCGAGATAGGCATTAACAATTAATACATAATATATTCTAAGCATTACGTAAAGATAGCAATTAAAATTGATCATAGACAATTAAAACTTTTTTTTTTCACTATACTTTTGCAAGCAGAGTAGTGAATAGTTGCAGCAGTAATTAATGTCTTTCTATCAGCAACTGTTAATTTACACACATCCTGAAGCGATGAATTGTCACAATTCAGACATGTTGTGATCGGCAATGTCTTGTCGCAGCAGCAGCAGCAGCAGCAGCAGAGTTGGTAGGTTCAGCCAGCACCAAAGGCTCTTGAGGAAGGTAAACTCTTATCACATCTTGCAATAAAGCATGAGTTATAACTTCGTCCGGACCACATGGCAGGGGAATGTCTGTTCGCATATAGTTAATAATACACCTCCCCAGAATATTACATTCGACCATGTGCTGTCATCGCTCGTACGACGTTGGGTTGCGGGCAAGCAGCCAATGTGCTATACCATCGCACTGTTCACTGTACGTTATACGTTATTGGCTCGTCAGTGGTCTCGCCATCACAGACATAGGTTATACAGTTGTTACCAGGCGTAACACTGCTGTAGGCTATCTCTGGACGAAATGGCACATTCATCTTGAGCTCACTGGTGTCGACTGGCAGGGTAGACACAGCTTATATAGCGGCCGTACTCTACGACTACATAGCGTCAGTGGTTCTTGAACAATAATAGTCGTATACGTGCATTAATGTCGTACATTATCATGCGACATTTACACTTGCTATGACATATTATTTCGCCCTCTACCGTCGTGCTGCCAATGTCTTCTTCAACGCTCATGTTGATGCAAGCTTCGCATATGCATAGTTTCAATTGAATATGCAACATACCTTAGCAGCGCAGTATAGAACGTATGAGGTGCCACATTCTTCGAGCGTGCTCATATGTATGCGACCTTTACATTCTTCTGTCCAGTGTGTTTGACATCTCGTCTTCACCAACAGAAAAAGAATACACACAGAGTCAGAAGTAATATATATATTGACATAAAAAAAATACATAATTTTTTTTTCAATTAAAGCACATAGTAATAATATTTTGTCACAAAAAATATACACAATTTTTTAAATTAAAAAAAAACATAATTATCTTTCTAGATGTTGTCGAGAAGCGCGGTGAAAATATATAATTCGCTACAGCCATTAGTTATGAGTTCATAAATAATCTTATTTATCTCTTCGCTGACAGAAATATATCCCCTTCTCTGTAATGCTACCAGCAGACATAGTCTATCGACCAGGTCGTTGGGGTCTTCAGGAAATTAGTAGCTAGACTTCACGACTCTCTTCGCAAAAGGTTCACAGTACAGGTCTGCATCTATGTTCTTCCATGATGGGTAGTTTGTGAGATACCTCTGAGCCAGAGTACTTGGTTCGAATCTTCGTTTATTCTGTCTCAACTTCACGTATCTGTCTTCTTAATCATCGTGTTTACGCTTTTGCTTTGCAGATGCAGTTACTTCATCATCGTTAGTAGAAAATGTATATTTCGCATCATCATCATCAACATCATCGCCCTCGGACTTGAAGGTCACACTTTCGTGCTGGATAGTTGTAACATCTTCGTTTTTCATCTTAGGCCTTAGCAATACATGTTTGTTGTTCACATCGTTGAACGATCTGTATAGTTTGCTCTATTCATAATACATGTCCGCAACAGGCATATTTACTTCTTCACAGAATGTTTTGGAACTTGATGCATGTCCTTATAATGTTATGGGCGATGGTACAATCAATATTTTACGCGACGAATCAGTATGGTGGTCACCCATTGTATTGCCTTGCGTCAATAAGTTCAATGCTTGCTGTCTTGTGCCAAGTAAAGATGAGTTACCTTTACATATAGCAGTATGCCTCTTTAGATTGTCACTTGTACGAAATGTCGCGCCGCACAAATTACATGATAGTATTCTGGAGGCTGGTTTCCTTTCACACTCAGTCTGTTCATGTCGCCATGCAACATTTTCCAGATTTCTCATGTTGGTGAGAAGTGCTACTTTTACTAAAGGTCTTGGCGCAGTAGTAAGGCAGCAGATGCTTGCCCTTCACATGTTTTTTTCAGATGTATGCAATACGCTACGTCTCTTAGCTCGCATAGGATGGAGTCCCTCACACATTGCGAGCTGTCTTTTTAAGTTATCGCATCTTCCAAATTGAGACTTACACTGTTCACATGTTAAGTTAGATTGCTTCATGTTCATAGAACAAGCAGTTTCATGTCTGCGGGCATAACAGCTGTTAGTAAATAGTTTCTTGCAGAAACAGCACAAATGACTTTCTGATGTATTTTCCATCTTCGCTCGAGACGATGTATACTCTTCGAAATTCGAATAACAACTAAGGCGATTCCATCAATTTCACATATATATGCTCAAATCTTCATATTTCGCCAGTGGGATTTAAGCTTTTTTTTATGCGTTCTGTAAACACATATTCAGCTAATGTCTCTCCACTGCTACACACTGTTTTACATCTCTCATGTCGATGTGCGTTGCTGCTTTTACTAAAGATTTTTACCGCATTTGCGACAGTGTTTTCTATATGTTGGTGAAGGATTTTGTTCATTGTTCACATAAAGGTCAGAAGTTGGTGATGAAGGCGTATCAATACTTGGTACAGCAGACATCTGATCGTCAAAATTTTGTAATGTTGACAATGCACTGTGTTGCTTAGCATATAGAGAAACAAGGTCTTAGCACTTTTTCATATGTATGTTTAAACTGTCTATACAGGTGAACATATCTTGGCATATATGACATCGATAGGCCGTGCGATAAGGATTCAGCTTGCATTTATGCTTTATATGTGTCTTTGCATTGCAGGCATATGCAAATGTACTGTTACAGTAGTGGCATGGATGTCTAGGGGATGTGACTGTTCCAGCCATTGTTTTCATAGTAGGGTACGTTGCCTTTAATTATGTTGATGGCTCGGATTTTCTTTTTCGGATATCTTCCCATCATAAATTTGCTCTATTCTCAGCAAATACTTATTGACTTGTGTAGGAAGGAGAGCTTTGCATGTTGCACTATGCCTTTTTAAGCTATCGAGTCTTCGAAAATATGATTTGCATTTTTCACATGATAAGATAATACATTTCATATTTTTTTGGCAGCCATTCTCATGTCAACGAGCATGCCAGCTTTGAGAAAAAGTCTTCTTACAGTAATGACATAAATAAATTTATCGATTATTTCCCATCGAAGAAAAAACACCTCTTATCACTCTTCCAATTCTGAATAGCAACTGAGTCGGTCATCCTATCCTATATTAATATATATACATATAAATACATGCAGATGCAATGACTGTGACCTTTATGTCAGCTTTGTTAGTGTCGAGACGCTTTTGAGACATGTTAGGTTTCTTTATCGTTGTGTGCGACAGCGCCCTTTATGTTAGACCTGTGAGAGCCTTACATAACCTGTTAGGCCCGTTTATGCGCAGTGGTGTTCTCTCTTTATTACTGTGGTAGCTTACATTTATGCTTTAGATGTCTCTTCACATTGTAGGCATATGAAAATGATATGTAACAGTAGTGATGTGATTGTTCCGCCATTGTTTTCATAGTAGTGTGCATTGCCTTTAATAATTTATCATTGTGTATGGCTGGGAAGACTCTGTGATAACCTATGCGCATATGTTTGGGAAGACCCTGAGATAACTCTCCCGGCTTGGCCTGTAAGAGTGTGATGTATATTTCGTAGGAAGGACTTAAATGTTAATCTAATTTTGGAAGACTTAACCCTTTCGTGATTACGGGAGTGATGTTATGAAGTTGTCGAACGTATCTTACACGATGCGATATGGAACTTATGCGCACCAATGCTTGTAGGGCTTAAATCACCCTTTATGTTAGGTGGCGTGCATCGTTGAAGTGTTCGGCGCTGCCCTTTTATATTAAAATGCATGTGTCATTGAAGGGTATGGTAGTGACATTTATGTTAAGCCACACGCGCTTCATCACAATGTTCAGTGTCACCCTTTATGTTAGGGTGCGTGCATCGTTGAAGTGTTCGGCGCCACCCATTATATTAGGGTGCGTGCATCGTTGAAGTGTTCGGCGCCACCCATTATATTAAAATGTCCGCATCGTTGAAGTGTACGGAAGCACCCTTTATGTTATGCCCCGCGCGCTTCGTCGCAGTGTTCGACGTCGCTCTTTGCTAGGGTGTGTGCGTCGTTGAAGTGTTTGGTGTCACCCTTTATATTAAAAATGCCTGTGTCGTTGAAGTGTATGGTGGTGTGCTTTATGATATGCTTCGCGCGCTTCGCCGCAGTGTTTGGCATCAACCTTTATGTTAGGGTGCATGCATCGTTGAAGTGTTCGGCAAAGTTATTTATGTGCTAATAGATCGTTAGGTACTTAGTGTACCCTCCTTGAGCAGAATTTCAGGAAGAAATTGTTGAATGTAAATTACATAAAGGTGAAGAATTTCTTCCTGCGGAATGGAATTACACGCACATTGCACTTGGTTACTCAGATGGGCATGAGTCGTCAATATTGCAGGAGATTGGGCCAGGCGATGCGGCATTCAACGCAGTCTCACACATTCTCAATTAGCGAAAGTTCTGGTGATCGGGCTGGCCAGGAAGTTTATAAAAACCTTAAAAAGAATATTGAGTTGCACAAGAATAATGTGGATGGGAACTGTCCTGCTGAAATAGTGCATCCTCCTTTCCCAGCAAAAATGGTAGCAGAACATTTTGAATGGTATTTTGGAAGTACCGTGCACTAATCAATGTTCCCTGTATCAACAGCTGAGGTGCACCACCATCGTAAGATATGGCCCCTCAAAACATTATCCAGTTGTTTCCAAGTGTCACTTCTATATATGCCGTGGACGATGCCGCTCACCAGGGCGATGCCGAATATGCACTCGACCATCATTATCCCCAAGGCAGAACCAGGACTCATCACTGAACGCGACACTTCGCCCTTCTTTCCTCTAGGTGTTCGTTTTTCAACACCACCGAAGGCAGACTGCACGATGTTGAGCCAAGGCCTATCCATTTACCTGGAAATGTGGCATCAAGGTATTCCCGAACATGAGCACCCAAGTGTGGCGATGTACTGTCAAGCTAAATTTTTAACGAATCCTAAGTGAAGCATCTTTGAGCAACTCTGGCAAAACCTGTTCCAAAGAAAACAGGTACCAATCAGCATTTGAGCAAGCGGACCACATGTATGTCCCAATTAAATTGTCACATACAATCTTAACCTACAGTTAATGCCAGTAAAGCCGCTAATGAAGTGCGCGAATGTGCTGGCCTCCACCCACACCTGATTGTTGCGGGATGACAACATACCTTCTCTCGTGAATTGCGCTTTGTCGGTGAACAATTCGACATAGGGGAACTGTGGCTGTACTACACATCGTTGTTAATATCACTGCACGAACTGTAAACGGATTGGGCAGTCTTCAACCTTCAAAAGGCTTCTTTCTGTAAGCGATATGGATGGAGCAGCTGTCAATTCACAACTCTCCACACATTAATATCTGCAGTACGGATCACTTGCGCCAATTAACGGTTGCTTGTAGAAGGCAGCTAATTGAAAGTACGCAGTACCTCCTCAAAGTTTGGTGTTCGCACCGAGATTGGACGGCTAGCGTTATGCCTGTACACCTGTATCATACACTGTATTGGGACAGGTACGGCTTAGTCTTACAATGTACAGTGATCGTTGTAACATTGCGCAACACTGATACTCACCGTAAATATATCCTCTACGCGAAGTCTCCTGCACACAGTGAATAATGTGGCTCACTTTGGTGTGAATACCTTTCCCTGTGCATGCGTGCAGCAGCCGTACCATAATAATGCAAAACTTCCCCAAATTTATAAAAATATTTTAGTTTCTTTTCCATTCCAATTATAGGGCCGCAATCTTAACACTGTGAATTAATGTTTGGAGTTAATTTAGTTGCAATCCATTGTTAGAACATTATGCATTAATTTCTCGAAAATCTTGCATGCAGAGTAAGAACACAATATTTACAATATATGGTTAACTTACTGTTGCTCCAAACTTTTCTGAAGCCCTGCTAAAGTTTTACTTCCAGGATATTCCTCCGCCCTATGCAAACAAAGCTTAACCCAGTAGAGAAAATTGTACCAAAGGGACAACGCACTGCATTCGTGTAAACTCAGTGAAATAATATTTATCACAAAAACTACATATTTCTTACAAGGCATTACCAACACACATATTTTCTCTCTATTTATATTCATATTAATTACAAATGGAATTATACAATTTAGATATAGAATATATGTTAAAGTTCAGTTGAACCGAAATTCTTATTTTTGTGTTAACACTAGCATAAAACGTTTGTTATACATGACATATTTAGGAAACAACAATCACACATAGCCTTAGGAATAAAATAAAAACATTTTAATCATCCTAAAATTAATTTTAAATTTATTAGTTGGAAATTTTTAGAAAAAATATTTTCCTACTGAAAAATCTATTTTCGAGTTTAATATAAAGATATATTTAATAATTTTTAATATGAATGTTGTATTATGTCATTGTTAGTTTTCAAATAAATAGAAAAATTTACCTTAACAATACAGAGTGGTTCTGAACTACAGGTACAAATAATATTTGGTGATTCACTATGCAAGATGGAATAGAAAACATTATACGAAAAATGTCGCACACTAACTCGTAAGGGAGGTAGCCACCCTTGAAAATCGATATTTAAAATCGTTCTACCGGAAAATAGTAAAAACCTACATGAGATGAAAGTCATTCTGTGAATAATGTTTTCTTCAACCAAGACCTGAAACCTGCGATCATTTGTGGCGTACTATCGTCCCCTATATTGAGAAACTAGGGATTGGTATGTTATTATCCTACCAATGTGTGTGTAACCCTCGGGTAGTTTGTAAAGACGTTATAAGCATATACTACTGCACCGAAACAAATAACCACGATGTAACACTCTCAGGAGAACAGTGTTCGAGACAATGGACAAAGTTTGAAAGGATGCACTTGGTTGCCTGCCAGGTACGCAACCGGCGCTACAAGGCAAGTAGTACAAACGCGGCTTGACTGCTGCGTGTGAATGCAGGGAATTATGACAGGACGGCATGTCCGTACAGTACAGGCTCTGCGGGCAGTTTTATTTCAAAGGGGAAGACAGTAGAAGGTAATTGCACGAGAACGTGCCCTCCAAATCATCAGTATTTGTTCAAAGTGGTGACCACCAGCTTCGATACACAAAACGACAGCGACGCACACTCGACTGTCTGACGCGGGCAAAGATGTGTGGTGTGTTGCGAATGATATTACAGACATAAGTAATCCGGGCGCAAAGTTCAGCTGCCGTGTCGACCGGGGTCTCGTATACCAATGTCTTGAGATGACCCCACAAAAATAAATCAGGTGGTGTCAAGTTTAGCGAGCGTGCCTGCCGCTGCCTGCCTCTGCCTATCCAACGCTCAACAAATGTGGCGGTAAGGTGGTGATGGTCTTCCAAACTGAAGTGTCCAGGGGCTCCATCGTGCTGGTACCACATAAGTGGCGTGTGTGTGCATCCACGTCCTCCAACAGAACGAGCAGCATGTCCTCTAAAAACACTCGATAAAGGTGGCTAGTCTCAAATCTGGCGGAAAGAAGTACGGTCCAATGATGTTGTCGCTGACAATGCCGGCCCAGACTTTAACAGCAAAAACCCCTTGGTGGCGGTGTTTAACCTGTGTTTAACCTGTGTGCATATGGGTTTACGTCGTTCCAAACGTAACTGTTTCGACTGTTGAGAACGCCATCACCTGTAAAGCAGCCTTGTCTGTCCACAGAATGTAGCGAGGAAAGCCGGTTTCGTCTGCGCAGTAATACAGAAATTAGCGAGAGAAATCGACACGTGGCTGGAAATCAGCTGGGTGTAAGGCTTGCTCCTATTCACGATAGTACGGATGTAGCTGTGTTTTGTGCAGAACCCCTCAACACACTTTGGTGGCTCGAATGAATTATGTGAACAATTTCACATGTGCAACTTGATTGCGAATTAGCGATGAAATCAAAACACTTCATCCTCAAACCTGGCTGTCCGGACGCTGCATATCACGCAGGACGACACCTGTTTTATGTAAATGTCCTAGTCTCGCGCAACCGTCTGTCCACAGACGTGAACATCCGATGACCTGGATGGCGTCTATTCGGAGAGGTCTGTTCATAAAGACGCTGTGTTGCTCTTGCGTTACCACCCGCGTCACCATACATGAAATGTACATGTGCCATTTCTGCGCATATGTACTGTCTCTCCATGTTGCGAACCAAGAGTGGAATGCCAACTTGGTACACACACTAGCGGTGCTAACTCACAGCTGCGCGCGCAACCGTTTCGACACGTAGTACGACCTGTCTTTCTGAGCGGGTTTCCTACCTGGCAGGCAACCAAGTGCACATTTACAAATTTGGTTTGACTANAATGCCAACCTGGTACACACACTAGCGGTGCTAACTCACAGCTGCGCGCGCAACCGTTTCGACACGTAGTACGACCTATCTTTCTGAGCGGGTTTCCTACCTGGCAGGCAACCAAGTGCACATTTACAAATTTGGTTTGACTTTCGCAAACTGTTCGCCTGAGATTGTTACATCACAGTAACGTTATTTGTGCATTAACGTACTGCACGCGTGTTTGAGNTCGCAAACTGTTCGCCTGAGATTGTTACATCACAGTAACGTTATTTGTGCATTAACGTACTGCACGCGTGTTTGAGACGTCTTAAAGAAATACCCAAGTGTTACACACACAATGGCAGGATACTAACATACCACTCCATATTTTCTCACTGTACGGGGATGATAGTACTCCATAACTGTTCGCCAGTTTCGGGTCTTGGTTAAAGAAAACACATTAAGCAAAGAATTTCTCTTCCATCTCATGTATGTTTTATTATTTTCTGTTAAAACCGTTTGAAATATATCGAATTGCAAGGGTAGCTACCTCCCTTGAGTGTTACTGTACGACATACTTCGTGTAATGTTTCTAACCCATTTCGCATAGGAAATTACCTCACAGCGTTTGTACCTTTAGTTCAAGACAATCCTGTATACACATGCTTCTATATTTGACCATTGTGATATTCAAAATATTTCTGTAATGAATGGAAGAGAAGAAATTATAAAAAATAAAATTGCAATTTATAGGCTGATAATGATTTTATTATGAAGATGTATTTAGCTTATGAGGATTATAAAAATAATGGTTTAGAAAATAGTGCTATACATAATAATGTTAATAATTTGAAGTAATGATTTTTTATTTATGTTATTGATTTTATTTATAGAAAATATTTTCCAAACACTAAAAATGATTTCGAGTTACAAGTTAGTTTTAATATTATTTTAATTAGTCCGATGAATTTACTTTTTGATACAATGAAAAGGTCATCACTGGTGGATTTTTAAAATTTTCATGTAAATGGAAAAAGATAATTATATAAAATATATTCTTTTATACAAATCTTAAGTATATTTATAAATATTTCATTCGAATAAAAGATCTAAAAATAATTTACTTTATCATATTTGTATTTTAAAAAGATNGTATATTTATAAATATTTCATTCGAATAAAAGATCTAAAAATAATTTACTTTATCATATTTGTATTTTAAAAAGATATTATTAAAAAAGGTATTATCAGATTTTAGGTTTTGGGCATCTTATAAAAGTATCTGTTTCAGAGTGATATATTTATGATAGTCATAATAACCCTCTTTATAACGATCTAAATAATTATTATACATTTATAACCATCATAATTATTATAATTAGTGTCATAAGCTATACGATCTATATCATTATCACCATTATAATTAANGTATATTTATAAATATTTCATTCGAATAAAAGATCTAAAAATAATTTACTTTATCATATTTGTATTTTAAAAAGATTTTATTAAAAAAGGTATTATCAGATTTTAGGTTTTGGGCATCTTATAAAAGTATCTGTTTCAGAGTGATATATTTATGATAGTCATAATAACCCTCTTTATAACGATCTAAATAATTATTATATATTTATAACCATCATAATTATTATAATTAGTGTCATAAGCTATACGATCTATATCATTATCACCATTATAATTAAANATTTATAACCATCATAATTATTATAATTAGTGTCATAAGCTATACGATCTATATCATTATCACCATTATAATTAAAATCATTATAAGCAAATATATTAAATACACTATATTTATAAATACTAGCATCACTTTCATAGAAATTATTAACATTAAATTTATTTAAGAATAGCTGGTTTATTTAAAGTAGGCATTGCAATTGGTTTTATTACACACATTATTTTATTTTCACTTATTACAAATAAATTGTGATATATTAGAAAATTTTTAAATTTTTAATATTTTCAATATAACTTTTAATTAATTGTTAATTATACAAAGCTTTTTATTTAATTATTTTTTTTGTTGTAAGTTTAATATTTTAAAATATTTTTTAAATTACATATTTAAATTGTTTGAAAGTTGGGCAACTTACCATTTCGTAATGTTTTAATTTTTTTTTCGTATTTAAACGCTTTATGGTGTAATTTTTAATTTATTGTTAAAATTTTTATAGTTTAATTTGTTGATATTTAGTCACATTTATGAGAGTTTGAAATCGGATATTAATTTCTTGATATTTTGTTAAATCTCTAAGAATAGAAAAGGGGTCTAGAATTGAAAAGTCGCCCATTCTGCTAGTTTTATTGCCATGATTTTAACTACGTAACAGGAGACTAAAACTGTGTTGCATGTGTGGGAATGCCGTTGTGATTTTATTTTGTTAAGGGCGGAACTTCTCAAATAAGAAAATCAATAAATAATAAGTTTTTAATAGTGGCACTTCTGTACTCAATATTCAATTTTAAATTGGTGTTCTCGTAAAGTAAAGTATTTTATGAATATGTATTTTTACTTTTACAAGCTACTTGACTGATTATAGCAAAACGATGATATCGTAGTATAACGGGACAAATCATAAATTTAATTTGTTTAATAGGAAATTTTTAAATGACCCTTTCAAATTTATAGTTAACAACGAGTCGTTTATATCGAGAATATTGCTGTTTGTGTCTGTTTTCATGGGAATTTTAACGCACTCTTTTTGCCAGATTTCGTGATGAATGTACAGCCCTATTTTACATTAAATTGACTTTATAAGTGTTAAATAGTCCTCTTTGTATACTAAGTAAAACATTATATGCATAAAAATGAGAAATTATATTCGAAAATATCCATGTTACACTGCAATTACCTGTACGTCTTCTTTCGCAGATAGAGCAGACGTTGTAGTACTTCGGAAGAGATATGTAAGTACGAAGTCTATGCTCCCTGCGTATACGGTGACTGACCAGTATACCATAGCAGCTAAGCCAGGTAATGGTAACAAAGTTATTTAATTAATTTTATGTTTTTAAATAACATAGTGTTTTATTTGATTAAAAATGATATAAGATTATCTGGTTGAGAATGTGTGATGTTAATTACTACCTAGTGATTCGTACTGTTTTTTTTAGCGAGTTCTCTTGTATAGCAATAAAAATATTACAGAATTGCTTGACGTGCCCTACAGAATTGTTTAAACTCTTCTTAATTCACACACTACTTTCAAAGTTAACTAGCCATTAATTATGTGTGTATAATACGTTGAGTAAGGGTGGATCCAGGGCTGGATCTTGGGAGGGGCCATTAGCGACACTGATGTAAAAATTCAATATGGAAAGGCGTGCGAAGTAAAAAGCATTAGAGTTCATTATTAACTCTTTAAGATGAATCAAGTAATCGTATTACGAAGACGTTGAAATAAACAAGGTTACACAATACACCACCAAAACTATGTTCACTCGGTAGACACTTCAGGTTTCTTTGAGGTAACTGTGCACTGGAAATTCCTTTGGTTGTTTATCTTTCCTATTTCGTGTTCCAAAGTGCAGTATCTCTCGCTTCGTTCCAGAAGTTTTAGAGGCAATCTAAGAAGCTCTTCAGGACTTCATAAAGGTATTTTGTTATAATTAAAGGTAAATAATAGTTAATTTAATGAAGTGCATGGGTACTTGTACTGCATACTGTAACTTGATCTGGGAAGAGCAATTCAATTCTATTCAGATCAATAACAATTTTAGTTTTTATAATTATTAGACTATATACAGTATACTTTAAAAACATCATCGACTATAAAGGCAAATATTATGTTTGGTTGATAATTAGAAACTATAAACCGTCAAGAAAACATTACAAGGAAATTAAAATGTATATTTTTCCAAGTTTAATATTACCATTCACATCACAAAATTTCGACCTAGTTTTTCATTACAAACGAAGCTAAAGTGAACACAAAGATGAAATTATGATTTCTATAGTATTGTCGCTATGATTGGGTGATGGATCACGTGGGGGGTATGGTGTCGATGCTGACATCCGCTGAAGATTGGAAGAATTATTTACCATTACTTGTTGACTAAAGTATTGCAGTGGGCCATGATTTACCCATGAAGAAGTGTCACATGCTGAATACCAGGTATGTGCACTGTGGTGTTGGGGAAACGTTGATGCACGGAAAGTATTGGGACATTCCATGTGAGACGAAATATGAGTAGGAGGATTTGTAGGTTGATAATAATGACGTTTACTGTATTCATGGGCAATTATTATAAGAGACAAAATTCTCTGCAACTTCAAGAGCAAGCTAAGAGCTCTACCTATATCCATATTGTTCAATTGTATGGCCAAAATTCTTGCCGACACGTCAAATTCCGTTTCTTAAACAGTAGCGACAGAAGATGAAATATCTTCCAGTTTTGAAAGTTCTTCCTGAATATGAGGTTTTAGGCGTATCTGAGAAGAAGCAGTTTTACGCTTCTTATACGATGGTATTAGGAGTACACTTTACATATTCTCTATTCCCTACTACAATTTATTCCGCTGGTGGCGGATCGTCCTCCTCAGCTTGGGCAGTATTCATCTACGATGACACTTAGTCTTGTTTTTTGTGCTATGAAAAATGGAGANTCATCTACGATGACACTTAGTCTTGTTTTTTGTGCTATGAAAAATGGAGAAACTATGTGGTAATTAGATTGTTTGGCCAGGTGCGAAAAATCATGCACAACAGCTGTGTAGAGATTCGTAATGTAAAAAGAGGAAACCATGTAGATTAGAAAATTAACTGCAGTTAAACTTAAATTTTGGAAGATATTTGTAAAATCATTAAATTATGCATTATGTGTATCCCTGTTAAGATGAGAAATATAGCAACACACAAACTCCATCAACTCGGGTACAAATATTTCTCACNGAAACTATGTGGTAATTAGATTGTTTGGCCAGGTGCGAAAAATCATGCACAACAGCTGTGTAGAGATTCGTAATGTAGAAAGAGGAAACCATGTAGATTAGAAAATTAACTGCAGTTAAACTTAAATTTTGGAAGATATTTGTAAAATCATTAAATTATGCATTATGTGTATCCCTGTTAAGATGAGAAATATAGCAACACACAAACTCCATCAACTCGGGTACAAATATTTCTCACGGTGCTCCCATTTCACCCGCACTTCCATTAATCGCTGCTCTTTACTCACCTCATTCAACCTCATCGACTCTCAAGGCCATATATGTTACGAACTACACAAATCTCTCAAATAAACTGTGTGCTTGTGGTTAATAGTAGATTATATGTGTAATTGTACATCGAGTAATACTGACATCTAAAGTAACATAAAATATAATTTTTCGTTTCAGTGCCCCGATACATATGAAGAGTGTAGAGCAATTGAGGAAGGATTTCGTGTAAGGTGGAATTTTCCCAGTTGTTATGGAAGTCTGGATGGGAAACATGTGGTGGTCAAATCCCCAGCTCATTGTGAATCGGACTACTTCAACTACAAACAACATAACAACATTATACTGCTCGCACTAGTTGATCACAACTATTTTTTTTTACATAGATGCAGGCTCAAAAGGACGCGCAAGACATGGAGGTGTATTTCGGAATACGATGCTATATGAAAGCATTGAAAGAGGAGAATTTAATTTAATTTTTGCGGCTGATGAAGCCTTTCCTTTAACTAAGTACATAATGAAGCCATACGGTCAAAGAAGTTTGACCTTACCGAAAAGGATATACAACTACTGACTCTCACGGGCTTGTAGGGCTGTGTAAAACACATTTAGGACATTGGTGAGTCGGTTTCGTATTTTTTGCCGCGGCCTCATAAAGCTTGAATTAGAATCAGTGTGTGTAATTGTGAAAAATACACGTGCTCTATATAATTGGCTGCGCAAATTAAATATTTCCTAGTCAGACACAGAGATTGGTTGATGTTGAGCACTGGATGTCTGCAGAGTGGTCCCTGGATCATGGAGGAGGCTACTAGAATGATCTGTGCGTGTTATTCCAGCAACAAGAGACTGACATACTAGAACCGTTGCAACGCCAAGGCGTGAAAAATATTGCAACTACTTCAACACAAACGGCTTAGTCCCTTGGCAGAACAACATGCTGAACCATCGTAATGCACAAATTTGAGTACCAAGTTCAAAATTGGTAATCGTACTTGAAGGGAAACAAAGGAAAAACAAAGAGTGAAGGTGCACTCCGACATTGTACTAGAACGGATCCCCACTTCATGCCAGTACTGTGAACGAATATTTTTTATTTTCAATTTGCACTCTTTAACTTCAAGTCTTTCAATCCCAATTTCTGTAAAAACTATATTCACTGCTTCATTTCGTAGCGTCTTTTTCCGGCAGTAATCGCTAGTAATACACCACAAAACATATTCACTACCATACAAATTAACAAACTTCATGATAATTTCGTCACTCCAACGACGCGCCATGTTGCAAAATTCTTAGTCAGTATACTAACTAGCCCGTTAGACTCGCACAAAAATCAAACACTGTCTGATCAGCTCCTTCGAGCATGCTAGGACCTGTCTAACACGATCTAGCACTGCACATGCTACTCCTTTGAGAATTAGCATGCTTGTTGGTCATCTGGCACAAAAAAAAAATCATCCCGTGTAAACTTGCCTTAATCATATTTTCCGTTCAGTTTTTATCGAGGAGGTCATCGTCGCAAAATAGACCTGGACGACTGCTCACTGGCAGCCTTTGCTGAAGAATCTAAAACTTTATAACTTCGTACAGAGAGGTAGCTATCTCTGATTAGTGTTATTTCTCCACCTTATTTGATGTGCTGTGCTATGGTTGTTTCTAAAACTTTGAGTGTATGTATGGGATATAAATAAATAAATATATATATATGCATATATATATATACACACACACACAAGCGAGCATGTGTATATCATTTAACATTTTGGTCAAATATTGCACATGTTGACGTTTGAGTGATTAGAGATATTTTTTCTCTGTGGGGCCTAGTATCAAGAGTAGCCAGTGCTAAGAAAATACTTCAGCGCGCATTTTAAATATGATCATTATAGGAGTTCATGATGTAATGTTTTAATATTTTGTATTTGGGACAAGGGAAAGTTTATTCTATTATGAAGGAAGAACTGAAGTTAATTATTAAGACAGAGAAAGTATTTAATTGAACTATTATGATATACATTAAAGATTAGTCATTTGCGACGGAGGTCCTAATCAATTACAGTTTATGACTAACCTGAATGGTATAGTCGTTGGCGACTGAGTGTTGAGTCGAAAGGCGACGAGCGGCACGCCAAGCTGCATCTTGATGTCTTCATCTCGGCGTGAGTCGTCAGCCAGACAGACAGACCCCGTACAAGGAGTTGCCAAGTATTATATAGTTTCTGGTGACGCCAGGAGGGGATATCCGCTGGCGCTTCGCTGATATGTTTTATAAACTATTGTTGTTGTAATGTGTTTTGGATACTTCGCCTGGTCTGAATACCGACGCGTCGCTGCAGTTCGCTAGGCTTGTCCACCTTTACTAAATCATAACAATGCGCACGAGGCTTGCAGCGAAATAAACACGGATAATGTAACAGCTCTTTATTCTAGCCATTACAAAATTTATCGAGAATACAAAAACTTAGCATTGACCATTATGGATAAGGAGCCAAAACTCGTGCTTTCATAACATGGTCGCAAACATAGCCGGTACTGCGACATTTCTATGCCTTCGGGTACATTCCCTAAAAATATGGGAAGTGTAATATTTGTGAAACCTTTCTTATGTAAAATATTTAATTACGGCAACTATTTTTGCTGTTTATACGTGCTACTTCAAAATAGGACTAATGTTCCTTCGTCTACTGAAAAACGCATATACTTTCATCGCTAACTATAACATTTAGTTGAGAAGGATGCTAGTTGCAAAAGCAGCAGGTTGCAATAGTCCACTTTTCTCTGCGTGTATTAGGTCAAGTGGCGTGACACAACGGTAAAACAATGTACTAGTAGGGTGCATCAGTTTGAGAATGGCCGATGACGGCGTTGTCTGTTGTTCTTTGCGTAATACGAAAAAATTAATTTTTGCTCCTGGTAAGTTAATATTTACTTTTGTGAAATCTATTTACTGAACTGCCGTACTTATAAACTACAGGCGAAACACTGTGACAGGCTGATAGCGTATTTATCCCAGTAGGAGCTATATATATATATGCAGGGTATAAATTTTAGGTTAGTGTTCACTAGTGTGGGAAGAGACTTGATTTTCTCCACGAGTATATGACGGGGTACTTAGCAGCAAGGTGTTGCAACTTACCCCGTATGTTGCAACATGCCCCGCCCAGTGCCATTTAAGAATTTTTTTTGTTCTAAGTAGGCGTTTATTTAACCCTTTAGGAAAACACTTTTTAATTTTATCTTGAATATTAATTTACAATTCTACATTTACCAAAGGAAATAATAATGCTTAATATAAAATTACTAACTACACCTAGGACACGTATCATGGCGGATATGTCCCTGTTACTTCACATACTTTTGAACAAAATTAATTATTTTTGTGATTTTCTTTCTCACATATTGACCAACATAAAATATTTCGAATAATAACGTCATGTTTTATTATTTCTAAAGATATCACAATACTGATTGTTATGAATTTGAATAATTTATATTAGTGCAGTAATAATAAATTACTGATAGAGTTATTGTCTAAATATTTTTACAAATGACGCCTTTTGATTTCGTGGCCTTCACCTTGATATCATCGGTAACTGAAGAAGCGCGCGCAGAATAAAATTACAAATGGGCAAGATTAAATGTCTTCGGATAGTCGCTGCGCGAATTTTCACCTCCCTCTCAGCACGACTCCTAGTGCGAATAATGTTCTGGACCAGGCCATCCGAGCTATATGGTCCGCTGCGTTCCTCTGTGTCGAGAGTTTTTTTTGAGTCGTGGACGACCATTACCAACAGGTGTATGGTATGTTTGGAACGACAAGCGATGACTGTGACCAGAGAATTTATTGGCTATTCACGGTTAAGTGACCACTTTTTAAAACTCTTCCAGCAGGCATACTAACCAAAAACTTATATTTTATTGTCGCCACAGTCATAAAATTTTGTGAACTTTTAAACATATACAATGTGTTATTAGTCACATGGCAATTTTTATGCTAACAATTGGCGAAAAGATACAAATAACCTGCAAGGAACGTTTCAGCACAGCCATAAAAGTGCACTCTTTACCGTGAAAAGAGTAGAGATAGACTGGCCGGCTGACTGTAAGAAAGTGGGACTGGATGTGAGAGTGGCAAATATTTGGAATTGTGAAAATTTATGGTAGTGGAAATCTTGAATGAATATGTGTAAATAACAGTGAGAATAGTATTCATAAATGGTGTATTTTTGCCTAGTTTATAGAAAATATAAAGTAAAGTCCCCAATGCTAGAAATAGTTTTTTTAATTTTCAAATTATGAAATTTATTTTATGCAGCGTATTAATAAGAAATCATAATTTTTTATTTCACTAACATATGTTTTTAGTGACATTTCAGGTCTCGGATCAGTGCAATTAAATAAAACATACTTTAGGAAACACCTTAATCGGTCGAAAACCATTTACTGTAGTCATCTCCCATCCTAATTTACCAGTCTCGACGATATATTTTTTATTTATGCTCTATGGTTCGACTTAATAGAAACTGAGCACTAAGTAAACTTAAAATATGAATTTCCCGGGCCAAAAATGTTGCCGCTCAAGACATATGGCCTTAGTTTGTGTAGACAAATGTGAAATGTCACAAACGGCTAACTTTCCCGTGCCAAATTCAGAGGGAAATATCGCAATGGTTTTATTGTTTGAGGTTTTATATTCGAGAGGTCTTTATTATGAGTGCTGGACGAGCAAGGGCGATGATCAGGCAGTCGATTATGTTGCGATAACAAAAAAATTTCAAAATTATTTACCGATTATTTGGGAAATATAAAACAAGATAATCTATCGTGGAACTTATGTTTAGAAAAATACCAATAATCTTTGAAAAAATAAAAAGTTAATAATGTATGAGTTATATGACAATCAAACCTGCCTTGAGAAAATAATTTTATTTTTACACACCTCATGTTACGTTAAAAGTTCTTACTAAAAAATGTATCCCAGAAATATTTTAAGCATTTTTAGTTTATTAGAGATCGTGTACTTTCTGTAAACAAATTCGCTTTACGCAAAAGTCACGGTAGCTTAGCCAAAGTAATCATGTCAAAGTTCCTGCTTTGATTGTACAAGCCACTAGGTTTTAGTTATGATGCACAGATTTTTGGCTGACGTCGTGGTACATTACTTAGACAAAAGTTGAGGCTCGAGTAGCATTCGCATAGTCTTAAATTCATTGACCATTATACGCTTCTTCGGCTATGACACCTGGATCACTGGCATCACCATCGATTTCTTCGATAGAGCTGCGGTCTTCGTTCCATCTACAACTCCACTATACGCTTCTTAAGCTGTTACCTTCTCAGCAGTGTTTAGATCATTGACTGAACCATCTCTGCCAGTGATAACCTCTTGTCGCTTCCGCTATTGTGACAATGTCTGTGTGAAACTACGTCGCACGGCGTCAAGAAATACATGTGTACATGAAGAGTCATAGCCACCTTATTTATGTGTGAGTTATATTTGGGTAGCTATTCTACGGATATGAGTGAGTGAGTGAAGAGATTTGGGGACTCTTAAAAGCCGGTGAAGTGAGGTGAGTATGAAGCGGCGCCGGAATAAAAAGGCGGGGGAACCTGGAGATCCCCGAGAAAATCCGCCGACCAGCGGCATCGTCCGGCACGATTCCCACACGCAAAAATCAGAGAGCGATCCTGCCGGGATTCAAACCTTGTTTACCTAGGTGGGAGGTCAGTAGACTAATAACATCATCCCCGCGGCCTCTAGGTAAAGCTGCACAGTGAAACTGGCAGCTTCCCCTACATTTCAGTGCCATTTCTCCAAGAGAGAGGCCATGCAACCCCATTATAATTACGTGATGCTCCGGCCTATCCACACGTATTAAGTCATACTAGCAAGTATAAAAATAAATATTTATATTAAAATTTTGACTGACTAGAAATAAATTTCATTTCAAATGTAACAAAATCCTTTAACAACCGAAGCTTAATTACCTTAAGCACAGTTATGTATTTGACCACAAATAAATCTGAATTAATTTGAATATCTAAGCACTGTACTTTTAGCGCAAAATGAGTTACAATAAAAAAAATACATACGTACATAATAGGTTATATTTCTCGTTATTTTTTTCAAACAATAGTAGTTTTTAAAACAAATTTTAAATTATTTTTAGTATGCATTATTACACTATTTAGAAACTGGCCACAAGCTACCTGTCATGTGATATGACTTGCTCGGTTTATAAAAACCATATACTCTAAGCCCCAATTTTATAATGTTTTCCTACTGAAAATCTCAAATGGGCAAAATGCCGTGCCTTTACTAGAATTTTTAACATCCTTTTAAAATACCAATTTTACTACCCACTCAGGCATGTCAATTTTAACATGATAAAGAAAAACATTTTTTCTCAATTTTAAAGTTTTAACATATATATACTTTAAAATTTCACATTTCTTAATACTCATCCAATCTTACACTCCTTAGAAAAAATTTTACAAAAAGTTTTTGTCGCAACATGGCCTAAAATGGAAATCGAAAAAATCTTAATCGTTTTACAAACACCCAGAACAAGTACTTATCTTCCGCCTATCCCGAAAGATGCAGGAACCATTTTTCATCAAAAATATATCTATTCCTGGTTTCTAAAAGGATAACAATACCCCTCTCCCCTCTCACAATGGGAATTTGACAACACTGGATTTTATGTTAGTTTGAACACTTAGCCAATCATGAGACTGGATATAAAACAGTGCTTGTGCAGAAGAAAAACTTATATGCTTCCTCGGACTCTTGAAATCTGCAAAAAAGCAATATCGCTAAGAAACATAGCGTCGTCCAATACCGTGTCTCGCGATGCTAATTCATATGCAGCCCTTGTATGGTGTGTGAACCTCATGTCACTAAGTGCGAACTCCATTTAATCGTGACCCTAGCTGACCGCATTTCGTATTTTATTACCGAGTACATTTCAATGCTGTCTCGGCCACATGCATGGCTATCAACGTCGTTATCGATATATATAGCGGAAGTTTTCAGATCTTTATTATTTATGTACGTGGTCCCAAATAGTTAAGGACATAACATTTTTTTCTCTCTTGTTGAGAAAATGGGTCTTAGCTACATCAGGATGTAGTTAAAAAAAAAAAATTAGTTGCCCCATCTCTATTGGATAGGGTGCGCAACCTACAGATTTGAGAGACAGGTTCTAAGCGGCATGATTTTGTGTACATCATTCTTATCTGCATGCGACTTGTACTCTGAAGCCACCGCCTCAGCACCTGCTGCTACAGCAGCTATGCCATGGGATTCAATTGTAGCAACATCATCATCAGTTCCTGGGTCACCATATGAGCCGATGGCCGAACCATCCGAATCCACTGCTGTACCATTCTACAGCATTGACATCAACATATCGCTGTCGTCTTTGCTGCACGAAGATTTCACTCAATCTCACTGTGTGTCAAAACCATGTTTATAAGTTTAAATGTTTGTCTATGTATGAGATAGACTTCACTGAACAAATGTTTTACTTCATTTTTAAAACGGTGTATTTTATTTAGTTTTTACTTAACGTGCTTCTTTGTACGTTATGTAATGTAGATTTTTTTAAACATTTGTATATAAATAAAAATACAACATACGCAACATTAAATTTAGGGGAAAAAAAAAATGAAATTTTGACACAAAAATTATTGAAAAGTTGTAGAAAAATTAAGTACACGTTACTATAATGAAGGAACTATCGCATACGGACAAACAATGACGGCCTACTACGCCTTGGTGAAAGGTAGGTTCGTACGAAGTGTGTAACATGATGGTCGATATCCTGTTGGGTTGATCACATTACGTTTGCTACACATTTTAACCGTAGTTGCATAGCAAAGCCATATTTAACATAAAAATCATTATTAAATTTTAATGTTTTATTTGGGCAAATTTAATTTTATAAGACAAATACATTTTTGTAAACAAACTTATAGTAACATATGAACCTAAATGCGGAAGTTTTACATGGTTACGGTGTGTTATACGAATATTTCCCTATTATTTCTAAAAATCGCCTTCTGGCAGTATTGAATTTTTGAAATGAAAGTAGCTATTTCATAGATTTAATACGCGTAGCTGGTATGTTTTCGTATACGTACAATGCCAAATGAAATGCTTGTTTTTTAAGTTCAATGAAAATTAAACTTAAGCTGCGTCCGAAAATTTGTGTGCGTTCTACACGAAAACGGCAGGTCCTGTGCAGTTGCAAAAATAAGACAATTTTTTAGCCTACTTTCTGAAGGGAAGAAAGGCTTATGAGATGACTTTCCTGTTCGTGTGTGTGTGTTCCTGTATGAGTGTGAGTTTTTGCGTCCCACCTGAAAACTTTCGAACGTTTCAGTCTACATCCCTACAAGCCTACAAGGACATCCCACTTTCATAGATTTAGACCTGGCGAGATACTTCTTATTTTCAAAATGGCGGGAGTTTTAATTTGTATGGTGCTATGTCATATCTTGGGACTTATTTAACAGATCTAAACCAAATTTTGTATGTTGACATTGTATTATTTAAGCGTTCAATTTAGATAGGGATATTTTTGTTAATCCGACATTTTGGATGATAACACCACATGAAAAGAATACTCAACCTATTCTCACCAAATTTGTTAAGTAAGGAACACTATGGTAGGCCATGTAAACATGTGTAATTTAAATTTATTACTCACTTGTTTTCAGTATGGTGGCCATATTAATATTTTAGGTTGCTTTGGTATATCTACTATACCATTGGGCCAATTTGGAACAAATTTTGTAGGCTAAAAGTGTCTACTACAGGCATCATAAATGGCCAAAAAATAGCCACTTTTGTCAGCCATTTTGTAAGAGTACTAGATTTATAAATATAGTTGTGTCATAATTCCGGAAATAATTTAACTATTTCTACCGAATTTAGAAAACAAGCGTTATAGTGGCATGCGATGTTCACTGCCATGATTTAAGTGGTAAGATATTTATTTTCAAAATGGTGGCCATAGAGTTACTTTATATTAGAATTTTATATTGTCGAAAACATGAAATCTATTCCAAGTTAACTTTGGCTGCTAGCAGTTCATTAAAAATGTAAAATGCGTCTACAAAAACTTTTTTCTGCCATTTTGAAGATAGTCACACGAGAAACGAAACTGTTTTGTCTTATATCCGAAAAACACAATGTTTCTGCCACATTTGCAAAACAAGTAGCACTATGGTAGACCATGCAAATTCATATATGTCTTTAGCGGGTCAGACACTTGATTTAAAAATGGCGGTCATACAAACTTGTTAGATTAGTATGACATGTCTACAAAATTTTGGAACAAGTTTCAACTTAACTTTTTGCAGTGGTAGTATCTATGGCAACCATCAAATGTGTCTATACATATTCTCCTTTCTCCCACATATTGTAAGGTAGCAAGAACCTTATGAAAAAATAAACTTTTATGCCATATCTCGAGGAAAAAACCTACCTTTACCTATAGAAGCTTGCGAAAAAGTTGTACTGTGGTAACCCATATTATATTATTTGTTTTAAGTGTGCCAGACACTTATTTCCAGAATGGCGGCTATGTAAACATTTTATCATAGTATGCTATCTCTACGAAACTGTATATCAGATTAACATAATTTGTTATACTGGCAGTATCTACGACAATAAAATAACATCTTTATACATAAACTTTTGTCCCCTTTCTATGAATATCATTACATGAAAAAAATTTATATTATATATAAATAAATCGATTCCCAACCAATTTTACACACAAGTAGTTCTGTTGTAGGGAATGTAATTTTACATGTTTTATTTTGCGGTAGGTCTTTTTTAATTTCGTCAATATAAATAATTCGATTATTATGTCGTATCTATTTAACATTTCAACAAAATTACAAAATGTTTTAAGTTGACAGAACTAATTATAAGCTTAAATTTTACGTCAAGTGTTCCCATTTTGTCAGCCTTTTTAAAGTGTCAGGTGAGAAAATGGAACATTTTGCCACATTTCCGGAGTCATTATATCTATTTCCACAAAACTACACATACCATTTTTGTATGTATACTTACATGATTAAAGTGGGGTAAGACTCTGATGTTTAAAATGGCGTACATGTTTGCTATGCCTATTAAACAATTTAACCAAATTCAACCAAACTTTGTATGCCGACAGTAGCCGTTAGACGCATCGTACATAGAACCTCTTTTTTTAGGCAGTTTTGTAATATAGCACCAAAAATGAAAATAAAATATTTCTATATCATGAAAATTAATCTGCCCATTTCCACTATATTCTTCAAATAAGTAGCGCTACGATATGTCAAGTTAACTGACATGTTATTAGTGGCACAGACACTTATTTTCAAAACGATGACCCTGTAAATATTTGATACTGGTAAATCGTATTATTCAAAACGATAGACTGAGTATATCCAAAGTTGGTGCTGTGAATACTACCTTCATAATTCAATTTGTTGTACACTAACTTATGGTACGAGGTTTTCTCTGTTCGAGTCCCGAGCAAGGGACGTGCATTTGTGATTGTCTCGCTACTGCTGCGTATGTTTCTGGTTCCATCTCTAACGATATTGCCGTCTACGAGATGCCGTGGCCTACCAGCATCTAAGCTTTTAAGAACATCTTTAAACATTATTTGCACCCAGGTAGAGGAAAGTAGGTTTATTAGTTATTTCAATATTATCTTGTTGTAAATTAGATCATATTACTCTACGAGCCAGCATTTAGACACCCATGATTCCTGACAGTGAAACAATTGTATGCCATAAGATGGCGGCCACACCTGTTGTTTTCGTTATGATGGAGAGTATTAATGAGAGATTGCTCTTAGGTTGGAAATACCGATATCATAGAACAAAGTTTTGAGGATTCTCATTTAATTCCACTTAATTAACAATATTTCGCAAAAACAGTGTAGGTGAAAAGTGTACCTTATATTTCTCACTTGATTTTGCACAAGGAATCGCATCACAAATTTTGTTGGTTGAATTCGGCCCCATTCGGTATATAATTGTAGACTATGTGGTTAGAGACTAGAAGCCAAAACACACACATATTAGCACCGTCCTCTATGCCCGTGGGGCATTTGCACAATGTGACCAGTAGCCCTGCCCCAAGATGAGTGACTAATTATAGGCGAGTGCTAAGAAATAGCTCTCAGCGCAACTTCTCAACTAACAGAGGCTTCTCAACAAAGTTATTGTGAGGAAACTACGAGTTCTCCTTGGCTCAGAGGTGGATTAAATGTCGAGAGCGCCCTAGGCAAGCACCTCATCGGTGCCCCTCTAGCGCCCATATATTATAAATTTTAACTAGTACTAGTAGTAGTAAACATTGATGACTGTAGTTGGCGTTATTACATGTGTGGTAGAGGTTAATCCAAGTTGGAGTTGGCATTTCTTTACTCCAACTTGTAGTAACCTCAACGACAGCTGCTGTTGTAGCAACCACAATTTTTTTCCCGTGTATACACGCACTAGCCTTAATCTTCGAGCGTATCAGAGAAGTATACAATATTTTTATAGCATTCATGTTGGTAAATTTTTTGCGAATACGTGATACAAACCCTAAACTTTTAAAATATGTGACAGTGAGTGTATGAATACGATTGCGGAAGTTAAGCTGTGAGTCGTATTCAACCCCAAGATCTCTAACTTCGAAAGAACGAGGAATTGTCTCATTGCATAGCTGGTAGTTGGTGATTATACTATTATTAGTGAACGAGTAAAGGACATCACTTGACACTTTGCTATATTAAAGAGGAGGCGGTTTCGGTCACTCCAAGATATTATTAGTAGGGATACTTAGGTAGGCCAGGACACGTGTACTTACCCTTAGGCGTGAATAAAATATGTGATGAGAGTGAAGAAAGCATGGCAATCCATGATACCTCTCAGGGAAACAGATCTGACTCTGTGTGTGTGTTGACAGATGATGGTGTGTTATCATTAATTATGTAAAAGCTTATAATAATTTATTAATATTAGATAAATAAAAAGATAGTGTTATTAATTATTTATTTAAAAATTGGTACTAATCACATTCAATGAAGATTGTTAAAAAAAGTTAAAAAATTAAAGTTGTCTTGCGAAATTGTCAACAACATCGTCATAATTTAAAGATAGCAATAAGTTTGATTCAATGTTAAGTATTGCTAACGAATTTAATCTCTTATCTGTCATGGTTGAGCGAAGATAATTTTTCACTCTCTTTAGACAGGAGAAACTCCGCTCACCACTGCAATTGCTAACTGCCGTCGATACGCACATTCTTAAGGCTATGTCAATTTTTGGGTAAATTGTTTCAAGTTCTTTATTTCTTAGAACCTGTAAAATCGCGTTGGTTGTTCGGGGCAGTTCTCCGTCTGGAGCTATCGTTGTTAAATAAGAACGTAGATGGATATATTCATCAACAAAGCACTTTTCTAAATCACCGGAATACATTGTTACTAACATACTTGCTTTATTTTGAACTTCTTCAGTGTTCAAATTGATCAAATTGCTTAAAAACTAAAATTTACTGTAAAAGTTGCCGTACGCTTCTCGTCTGTTTTGAAGTTCAACCACAAGTCTGTCTATAATTACTAGATACACTGTCACTCCGAATGTTTCCCGACCAGATAATGAAGAAGTAATATCTTCGGCAGATTCATCTTCTGTGAGCTTTCTCTTCCGTATCATCTTTGTGTCCTTTTCATATTCTCTGACTAATGAGAGCTCCAATGCTTGCTGTTCATATTTATTAAAATTTTCCCTTTCTGCAGTAATTATGTGAATAAGACTGTCATACATTTGAATAACTGTACAAATGTCAATGTCAATGGACTGTAATTTTTTGTTGGTTTTGTTCATGTGAACCAAAATAAAACCCCAAAACACGATCACGAAAGCAGTTTCTAGTCGTTCTAATTTAAATCTTATGCCTTAAGCTTCACATAGAGCAGAACGTTTTTGCTCAGGATTGCTCTCGATAGCAATCAAAGCATCGTTAATTTCTGGAAATTACTCTTTCAAACTTTTACAAGCATCTGCTCGAGCTAACCAGCGTGTGTCAGATGGCTTTTTGACAGTAGTTTTGTTATTTTTATCATTACCTAGGAGTAATTGTGCTTGTAGAGTTTCCCATCTCTAAGTTGAAGCTGTAAAAAATGTGTAAATTTCTTGAAGGAGACCAAAGAACCAACAAGCTTCTTGAGCGCATTCAGCGGCACATTCACCCACTAGGTTAAGCGAATGTGCGGAGCAGGGTATATATTCTGCTCGGGGACATAGTTATTTTATTTTGACCTGCAATCCATTGTAAATGCCTGACATATTTGCGGCATTATCATACGACTGGCCTCTACAGTCTAATATATTAATTTCAAACATGTCTAATGTTTCAATAATAGCATCTGCAATGTCTTGTGATTTGTGACCGACATTTGCGATAAACTTAAGAAAACGTTCGACGGGCGTACCATCGGCTTGAATATATCGGATCACAGAAGTTAATTGGTCAGTGTGGGAAATATCTGGTGTTGAATCCACTATTATTAAAAAGCATTTTGATATCTTGATTTCATTTTTTATTTGTGTTAAAGTTTTGTTTGCCATTAATTCAATAAATTCGTCACATATTGTAGAACGTAAGTAATTGGTACATCCCTTTCCCGTGCCGCCATATTGGACAATATGTTTACTTAAAAACGGATCAAACTCCGCTATGAGTTCCAGCGTCATTAAATAATTTCCGTTATGAAGAGAGCCAAGTTTTTCGTCATGTCCCCTAAAAGGTAAACCACGCGATGCTAAGGACTTAACAGTCGCAACCACTCATTTCAAAACTTCACGCCAAAGTTAACTCTTCTAGAAATTGAGCGGTGAGCTCATGATCGACACGACCGACAATTTTAGATCTACGTTGCAAGGTCAAAACACATGTTTTATGTTAACATGAGTTTTCGTGGCTTTCTAATCTAATCGATGCGTTCTTCCAATCATTAAAACCAACATCTTGTTTTCCAAAACTAGTTCCACCACCGAATAATAAACAAGGTCCACAATAAACTTTTCCTGTGCTTGGAGAGTAAATAAGCCATTTCCTTGGACGTTTTTCTCTCTTTAATAACTTTCGTTCAAACATTGTTTTTGTTAAAAAAACGTGAGATTTTATCTTAATATATTCTCTTACTTAATGAGAAATCTGCGTTTATATTTGGATTAAAGCCACTCATGTAATATATTCTTGTGTTTCGTTATTGATATCCCACTTGACTGTGTCGCAATCCACGATAACCAGCCTATTTTGCGACTGCCTCACAACTTCCACTGCTGACGGAGTAGGCGGCGTGGGCACGGACAAATATTGTAGTTGTTTAGAACTAGTAGGAATTTCGCATTGAATAGGGTCGGTAGCAGACGCACTGTGAATTGCGTTAAAAGATTCCGAATCATCACTTTTTAATTTTGAAAAAAATGTGTCGATATTTTTCGTGTGCTTTATTACATTTTGATGTTTTCTTCTTTTTCCTTAGCTTTCCTTTTATTTGCTGCACCACTAGGTTTTTTCTTTAATTCACTCATTATTTAAGTAATAAACTATAAAGTAATGGACTAATTACATACAAATACCGCAGCGAGATCGTAAAGCGTGCGTAACCGACGACAACAAAGCTGAAAGTCGTGTCACTCGTTCGGCGCTGGCCGCTTCTCTCCCGCCCCCGCTCCACACTCTCGCCCCATCAATCTAGCAACGTCCGATGCTCGCGATCGACGCGACGAACGCGCAACATTGCAGTTGTATCTTACCAACTTCTATTATGAAATCAGGGGATGTAGGAATGATCAAGAAGGCAGAGCACGCTTCGGAAGCTCTACATCTATATATAAATAAATAATCTTTTATATTGTGTAAGCAGGCGCATATTTACTGACACAATTAATTTTATGTTGTTTATTTTTTCTTTGTTTAAAAATTTCATGCGTGCGCCCCTTTGTAACCTCGCGCCCCTAGGCACGTGCCTAGTTTACCTTACGGATAATCCGCCTCTGCCTTGGCTACTTCAAGGATTCATAAAACACTTGTAACAACTAATTTATTAAAATTAATTTTTAAAGTTGGTTTTAAAGGTGGTAAGAATATATTAAACCCCAGCGTCTCTGTACCTGTATTCCATACAGTTAACGAGATATCAGTTGCAGTAAAAAATTGTCAAAAAACATTTTTTATGTTTTGTCTATTTTATTGCACGTGGCTAGCTAAAATAATGTGTAATATTCAGCAGTACATTTTGTAGATTTATTTTAATAACATTATATACATTTTTATCGAATATGTGTATTTAAATACAGGATAAGTACAAAAGAATACCCCAAATTTGAAGGTCTATAATAACAAAACTAAACAACCTACAACCTTGATTGACCAATAAAATGAACCGTGGAACATTGGAACCGCGGGCTGGTGAAAAAAAGGGGCCGAAAACAGTGTCTTTGGAAAAAGCGCAAAACACGTTCACTTTGGGGGGATCCCTTATTTGGACATGCTTACAGAGTGGTTGTTTCCTCAGTTAGAAGAGGCGTTGGGGGACTTCATTTTCCAGCAGGATGGTGCGCCACCCCATTGGCACCTAGCTGTTCGCGGATATCTGAACGAGACGTTGCCGCAACGCTGGATTGGTCGATGAGCAGCTCTTCATCACTGGCCCCCAAGAAGCCCGGATCTTACCCCGTGCGATTTTTTCTATGGGGGTACATAAAGGACCAAGTGTTGCATCCACCATTTCCGGCTAACATTGGCGACATAAAAACCAGAATTACGAATGCTATCTAAACCGTAACACCAGACATGCTGACAAGAGTGTGGAACGAGTTTGACTATCGCGTATATGTCATTCGGGCCACTCGTGGTGGTCACATTGAACATTTATGAATGTGTGGTTAACCAACTTCACGGTTAAACTGTTCATTCGATTGGTCAATTCAGGTTGTAGGTTGTTTGGTTTTGATATTATAGACCTTCAAATTGGGATATTATTTTATACTCATTCTTTATAACGCACATATTCACTTAATGTGTACATGCTAGGGGATGCAGTAAATATTTGATGTATGCTATTTAAAATTCTTCAGTAAATGTATGTTGTGATACTAAGTGTTATAAATGAATAATGCTATGAAAGTTGTAGACATATATTAATGTTTTTTGTACAGTGAAGAAAGTATATCTCCTCTGGCTTTGTAAGATTGATTCCTAGCTCACAAATTCCCTACAGCTGTAGTTAATTTTGTGTATTAATATAAGTCCGACATAGATATATACGCTTCCCGTTAACCTGTCTTTGATTTCAGGAACTTCCAACGATTGTCTCAATGGAGGTTGGTTCAACGTAGGCATGACGACATGCCAGTGCCCTGCTGGCTTTTCAGGAGAATGGTGTGAGAAAGGTAAGAGTAATATTAATACAAGTTCACAGACATTACATTTAAAGCTTATATATAGATGTAATTAGAAATTAAAAAATATCTACACATCCTTGGTTAAATTTGAATATGTCAAAAGTCATGGGTAGTTGTTAAATTTCTAAGAAGCGAAGATCAGTGCGGACCATTTTCCTACAATAGCTCTTCCTCCCTAATGCATGTGTTCTGATATTTGGTAGAGTCAATCGTTGTGCCTTGTGAGACATGACGTATCCCCATGTAGTTTTTGGAATGCAACGACATTCTGACGTTGAACATTAATCGTTTTGTCCACCATCATGCATCCAGAAAAATACCTTTATATATGAAGTGCTGTACCTTAAATTTCTGAAGAACAACGTACAAATCTGCAAAAAGTTGGGGTTATAAAGGAAATGTGACAAGCAGCAATGAATAAAGACAGAGAAAAAAAAATGAAACTCCAGAGTTCCGTATCAAAGTCAACATTTTGAAGCATATAATGCATAAAACAATCAGCGTACATCAAAAAAATTATGGTTTTATTCGCAGTACATATGTATTTAGACACGGCCATGTTACTTGAACTGCTTTCAGGATATAATGATTTAAAATTTGCATCATTAATTTTAAATATCTACCCGGACAAATTTTTTGAGAATGAACAGTGTCAGTAGAGACTAGTTTATTGAATTATATCGCTATAATAAATCATAATATTTTATCAATTATGTTAAGCTACTTCTTACATTCGGTTTGGGAGAAGATATTAACATAAAGAAATTAGATAAGTATCAAAGTAATATTGAAATTGGCAGTAATCCCTCAAAAATATTCATATAATATAAAATGCAGTGTTTGTGTGGCCTTAATTTGTAAGCATGTTAGAAGAGCAAACAGCAGCAGCGAATGAACATACCGTTGCTGATAGTTATGTAGTGACAGTATCTGCTAGACTAGTGACCTCTACAGTAGGCAGTCACCTCACTCAAGACTGTCACATCAAATCCAGAATGTCACCTTTCTGGACACGTAAGAGACAGAGCACTCACTGTGTGCTTGAGAGATACTGTAGGCCTGTACGTGGGCTTAAATACAGATATATATTTCATTTCCTGAAACCTCACTACTGTTTGGCCTTATAAAAACTGCTGTGTTCGTCTGTGATGTCATCTTTGAGGCGTTCAGCATCACGTATGCTCTCTACTCGTTTTTTTTCTTTCGTTTATTACTTGTTATGCTGTTCTTTACTCGTTTCCTCTGTAGTCATAAAATCAATTCCTTCTGCAGGGCTACGGCGAGTACTCATGTTTTTATTGACGTTTGATATTTGTTTTCTGCGACGTACAATATGGCTATGCAATGACGTAATGTCCATAATTACTGTACATACATTAACTTACCACCAGTAACAAGAAATGTGATGTACTGCACACCGGTGTCGGTATTCCGAAATCTAAGTCGCGCAAGTCTTTACAAGAACTGTGGAAGGAGATTATGCAACTGGCTCGTCATTAGTTAGAGGCGTGTCATCTGTGTTATTCACATAATCCTTCACCAGCGTTGAAGCTTGACAAGTGGTGCATCTGGTACACTTCATGCTGGATGCAATTTCCAGGCTTTGGAAGTGCATCTGCCGTTATTGTAACAATAAAACTAATATGTTTAGGATAATATTACCAAAAAGTACTTTATATTTAACATAATACATGCTCGGATAATTCATAAGAGTACACTAAAAATGTCATTCCAGGTCCTACTAAGACATGTCTCCATGGTGGTTCGTATGACAGTAATGTTGATGCCTGCCGCTGTCCAGTAGGATTTGTTGGAGAACTGTGTGAACAAGGTAAGCAAATATTCTTGTCGCAAATGTTCAATTAAATTTTTATAAATTTTAAATTTTTCACTATTTGATAAATTAAATGGATTTTCTTGTAAACTCATTACACACAATATAAAACAACTCTCTGGATTAAAAAAATTAGACATTTTTTAAATATTAAATTTTAGCCATTTTTAATTAAAAAATGAGATTTAATTGTCATTTTATTTGTTGTTTTCATAAAACTTGAGACATAGACGCACAGTCACAACATCTAGAACTATATTTTGTAAAACACAATTTTGGAACTTATAAAGTTTTAGGTGCGGTGACTATTTGAAATCGTAACAACTTTGTAAATCTGGCAGCTAAACACACAATATTCTTTGAACGATTCTTGTCATGGGGTCCGAGTTTGATTGGGAACATAATTTGGACACATACCACAGACAATTTCTGTGTAACAAACACAACCCATAACTTAAGAGAAACACGCCAAGACATAAAACACGCCAAGAATATCTGTTGTTAAAAATATGAAAATAACACTTCCTTTTCCCTCTGCAGTTTATATGTTACGTCATATACAGTTATTTGCATGCGTCTTTAGGTATTTTTATGGTTTTTTTCATTCTATAGTTACTAATTATGATGTTTAGTTTCATCATCTTTGTATTTACTAACTTGCTTCCTTTCTACGTGTTGAAAATCTGCTGAGAATATTTAATCTTGTCATGTTTTCGGTGTGTGTAGGTGCGTACATTATCTCCCAGTATTCTGTGACATACAAAGCTCTGCATCGGCATATGTAAAAATACGTTTTTAATAAAGATAAATATAGTACTTCTTTCAACCACTTTGATATCAAACTAGTACTTCTATGATCCGTCTACTTGAAGTGTTGTGAATACAAATTAAATGTTAAGAATTCATTATAGATACTTAACCTCTAAACGTATTATAAAAAAACTACTGTTTTTGGAAGCGAAAATAAAAAACTAAGTATCGACATTACTATACACTGAGGCGACAAAAGTCATGGGATACCTCCCACTATCGTGTCAGACCTCCTAATGCCTGGCGAAGTGCAGCAACTCGACGTGGCATGGACTCAACAAGTCGTTGGAAGTCCCCGGCAGAAATATTGAGCCATGCTGCCTCTATAGACGTCCATAATTGCGAAAGTGTTGCCAGTGCAGGAGTTTGTGCATGAAAACACTTCTGGATTATGTCCCATAAATGTTCGATGGGATTCATGTCGGGCAATCTTGGTGGCCAAATCATTCGATGGAATGGTCCAGAATGTTCTTCAAACCAATCGCGAACAGTTGTGGCCCTGTGACATGGCGCATTGTCATCCATTAAAATTCCATCATTGTTTGGGTACATGAAGTCCATGAATGGTTGCAAGTTGTCTCCAAGTAGCTGAACATAACCCTTTCCAGTCAATGATCGGTTCAGTTGGACCAGAGGATACAGCCCATTGCATGTAAAAACAGCCCACACCATTATTGAGCCACCACCAGCTTGCATAAATCCTTGTTGACATTTTGGGTCCATGGATTCGTGGGGTCTGCGCTACACTCGAACCCTACCATCAGCTCTTACCAACTGAAATCGGGACTCATCTGACCAAGCCACGGTTTTCCAGTCGGCTAGCGTCCAACCAATATGGTCACGAGCCCAGGAGAGGCGCTGCAGTGCGATGTCGTGCTGTTAGTAAAGGCACTCGTGTCGGTCTTCTGTTGGCATAGCCCAGTACAGCCAAAGTTCGCCGCACTGTCCTAACGGACACGTCCGTCGTACGTCCCACATTTATTCCTGCGGTTATTTCACGCAGTGTTGTGTATCTGTTAACACTGACCATTATGCGCACACGTCGTCGGTCTCGGTCATTAAGTGCAGGCGGTCGGCCACTGCGTTGTCCATGGTGGGAGGTTATGCCTGAAATTTGGTATTCTCGCACACTCTTGACACTGTGGATCTTGGAATGTTGAATTCCCTAACAATTTCCGAAATTGAATGTCTCATGCGTCTAGCTCCAACTACCATTCTGCGTTTAAAGTCTGTTAATTTCCATCGTGCGGCCACAATCACGTCAGAAACCTTTTCACATGAATCACTTGACTACAAATGAAAGCCCAACCAATGCACTGCCCATTTATACATTTTGTACGCGATACTACTGCCATCTGTATATTTGCATATTGCTATCCCATGACTTTTGTCACCTCTGTGTATAATATTTGGGTGAACTTGCGAGTAGAAATGTTTCCAGCGTGATGCATTACTGTAGAGTTATTTCTTGCTCAATAGATTTCGATGTTTTATTGCGGGGTAAGTTATTGCGCTAAATGAATGTATCATCAGAGTAAAATATTTACGCACAAAGTCGGCAATAACTCTTATTTAGGATTTCCCTTTCTATATTTTTTTATACTGGCTTTTGGAAACCGATAAACTTTAATTGATACATACAGCGTTAATTTATGTACCACGCCGTCTTAAGCAGCCATTTTAAGGGCCATGGATCATAAGAAAATGTACTTATGTAAACAGGGCTTAACTAAATAAATGCACAGAGACCAAACAAGCATTGCGAGTTTAAATGTGCATAGTTTTCTGATTCTCTTCCCAAGTATAAAATAAAGTTACAAAAATTAAGCACAAAGTGAGTGAATCTACTATATTGACAGCCTGTAGATGTAACTCTTTCCTGTCGAGAAAGTTTTTATTGTTCTTTTATCTACCTCATCCATGACATCGTGTTCAAAATACAAGGTCGATTTATTTTCGTGAGAGGCAGTTTTCGCTCATAAAAAAGCGGATGCAACACCTGAGCACTCTCTTACCATACTTCGGCAATGTACTTGGTGAACTTCAGACAATCAAGACACCCGAGGCCTCGTCCCATCCCGACGCAAGTATTTTGTCCGAAGATTATTTAGTCTTTCTGGGCTCACGACACACGGTTTTATTCATATACTGGAATGTACATTCCTTTTCTCGAGGAAGGGCTGATCTCTGTGCAGCTGCCAGCTGATGCACAAGTGGAAATAATAAGCAAGGGCTGGTGCACATATTCATGTTAAAAACCACAAACTTAAAATTTGAAACTTATAATAAGCGTTTGGATTTTAATAACAAAAATATGTTATTACAAAACCTTATATAAATTGTACTTAGAGGAAATACAAAAATAACACTGAAAATCCAGTAAATTATAGACAAGCCAGAAAGAAAATTGTTATGGTCACCCATAAAAAGACGACGAATGCAAAATAATACATATTTCATTTTTATTCTAAGTAAATGTACAAGGCAAAAAAAGGTTAATCGATTGCAAAGGTTTCTCGTATTTATTTAAACTTATATTTTAAAGAATAACATGGGTAAATTTTTTGTAAAATTAAATATTAAAAAATATGGTTATAAATTATATAAAACAGAAAACAGAACATTTCCGTCCGGAAGTAATTAAAAAACATCATAAATTACCTATAAATAACATGGAAGTTTTTTAGGAAAATATGAATTGGGCGATCAAATACGACGTGAACTGGGGAGAAATATCTGAATAAGTTCTCTGAGGAAAATTTTTATTGACTATTATAAAGTTATACGTGAATTTCAAAAAACGTTTTGACTTTCAAGATTTTTCAGAAGATTAAAACAAATAATTTAAAAGTTATTTGATTTGTAAATTTATTTGTGAAGAAATTACGGAATTTGTGAGCCACACAAATTCAAAATATAAATAAATAAATTTATTTATATATATATACAAAACTGGAAAGATTTTTTGAAAACATCTACAATATCAAAGCCAAATATTTTGGAAACAAAATTAAAGGAATAAAAACCAGCAACCAATAATTTAAGAGAATTTGATATCTTACATTTTAGTTACATTTCCCCGTTCTCTTTAAAATTTAAATGTTTAATATATCAAACATTTATTCGTCATTTTAATAGTATTTTTGCAAATATATTGTTGCTATACTAATCTTTATTTTTTCACACAATGTACAAGTTGCGTATTTTCAAAATTTTGTACCTGTAGGGGCTTCGGTGGTGTAGTGGTTAGACTAATTGCCTTTGACCTCCAATTTTTATAGCCTGATTTACTCGGGTTCGCTTTGATCTCCTGCACCTCCTCACGTCTCTTAAACTTTTATTGGCTGTCCATGACCCCCTCTAACGCCCCAATCACTGGCAGTTTGTATTAGCAGTTTAATTGTCCCCATTTTCCCATTCACCTATAATATATTTTATTGATTTTACTTCACATCCGACATCCTCCCCTTCGCCAATTCCAGATAATTTGCTCACGCCTTCGATACAAGCCCACCCTCCCTCAAGACGATCATCCTTCCATCTCTCAATCAATTTTATCCTATTTTATACTAGGTATTTATTATGTTATCTCTACTCCAAGTCATTATATTCAATTGGCCATCCATTCAACCCCCATCCACCCAGCTACCCCCTACAGTGAGTCATTGACTTACATCACACCTCCTTATTACTCACATTCGCTCAAATCCCAGCCCTCACATCATCCTACCACCATGTATACACTACAGCACAACCAACAACACTACCAGTAGACTACACTGGCGTTTTCACAATGACATCACATTTCTCGCTCGTTATTGGTTGTTGGCCCCATGATACCTCGTTCTCGGCAGATAACTAATGAATCCAAAAGTGCGCCACATCAGGGTCCTTAGTCTGATGCGATAGCAGACAGATCGCATTCATTTCCCTGGCATTTTCAGCATTTAGTATGGTAAATTATCTTGTTTTATGTGCAACACTTCAATCAAATTCTGCAGAGTATTATCGAACGAGATTGTAATTTAAATATTCATACATTTTCCCACCAAAATAAAAACACTGCCTAAAATTTAAAATACGAGTTCGGACCAGCAAGTAAATTCTAGTGTCGAAATATGAAGTTTATGTTTAATAGTATGCTTACGACCATCATCCCGACTTCATTTTTGGTTGTTCCATCTTTGACTCTAGCTGAACTGCATACATCGTCGTCGATGCTATTCGCCAACCGTTTGTTTAGGACCCTCTGAACTTTGAATTTATGGGCCAAACTCAGGTGTTAGACAATCTTATCTTCTGTGCTTTTTTTAATCATCAATCCGTCAATCGCCCTATCATCCCATTACTCTTTCTATCAATCCATAAATCTTCTAATATTTCGTCAAATTTTTCGGTTAATCTTGCAATATTTCAATAAATCTTCCAATCTTATCATCAATTTACGACCAGTCTCGCAATCTTCCCATCAATATATCAATCTTTCCATCCATCTTTCGCAATATTTCTATCAATCTTTTCAGCAATCTTTTCCATTCATTCCATCAATCTTCCAAACCCTCGATCAATCTCCCAATCTTTTCATCAATCATTCGTAATTTTTCCATCAATCTTGTTATCTTTCGATCAGTCTCGCAATATCTCCATCAATTTTTCGTCCAATTTTGAAATCTTTCGATACATTTTTCGACCAATCTCGTAATATTTACATTAATCTTTCTACCAATCTCACAATCTTTAGATCAATCTTTCCGAAAATCGTTTGCAATCATTCCAGATATCTTCCTATCTGTCGATCAATCTTGCAATAATTCCGCCAATCTTTCACTATATTTCCATCAATATTGCAATCTTTCGATCGATTTCGTAATCTCTCCAATATTTCGTACAATCTCGCAATATTTTCGCTAATATTTTGTCCAATCTAGGAATCTTTCCATCAATCTTTCAATCTCGCAATATTCCCATCAATTTTTCAAACTTTCGTCCAATCCCTCTATTAATCATCATAACATAACCAATCCATGGGTTGGTCGTCTGTCCCCCATCCATGCATATAAAATACATTCATTTACCAGCTGTCTACCGCATTCATGTTTTGTATGCAGTCCACTATCCTTGAATTTTTTATGCTTAATGTTTTCATTAATCATTAATACTTGGTATATAGATCTGTACTTTTGTAAACTATTGCTCATTGAATCACACTAAAGGTATGAGCGGAAAAAAAGATAAAACACAAAATAAAGAAAAATCAATTAATTGTTTATATTTTTAATTTGGCACATTACAATCTGAGAATAAAGCAGTTCATCACTTCATGCGATATAGTCCCTGACATTCAGATCACTAATGATGGAAGATATCTCGTTTATGTGCGAGGAATTTCCATCTTGTTGCAAGCGATCAAATGTCCGTGTCTATGAACAAGCTCATTCGGGTCTTCGGGAAATATGTAGCCAGTGTTCTCGCCGTCTCCTGCCTCTTTCCTGGCGCTCTTTGCAGCAAAGGTGGTGGGTCGATAAAATCGCCATCGTCTTCAGCATTAACACTACTTTCATGTTAATTTTCATTAATGCTGTGTGCATGATCAGCTTCTCCTCATGTTCTGTATTCTATATAAAATTTACTTTTTTTTTTGTAGTAGGAATTGCTTGGTTATCATCAGTATTTAGAGCTGATAGCCGTTTATTTTGAAGTTCATCGACTTCATGCGAACATCTAGCATCTGTATATTTCGCGCGAACCATCTCCACTGTACGACACAGGTCACTCATTTTGTCTTCATCATTAACTGTTTCATCATAATAGCCCGTGGAATCAGTACCCATAGACGCAGCAAGTTGTATTGAAGGCAAATACAAATCCTTGCGAATCTTGATGTGCTTCTGCAATGTATCGCCGCATAAACTGCATTTTGCTATTGTCACAATGTATCCTCATTCGAAAAGGACTCTTCGTACAGGTGTTTCTCTCATGTCACCGAGCATTTTGACTGAAGGGGAAAACTCGATCGCAGAATCGACACTGACGACAATCGAAGAACGATTATGTAAGTCGCGTCTCCATTTTCATTTAGTTCAAAGGCAGTCAGGCCAGTGTATTCGCAATTCATCTTCGCTGTATGACTTCAGCGTATCCAGGGTCGCGGTGGTGTAGTGGTTAGACAACTCGCTTCCCACCTAGGTGAACTGGGTTCGATTTCCGGCGTGGTCACTCACGGATTTTCACCCTTGTGAATCGTGCAGGACGATGCTGCTGGTCGGCGGGTTTTCTCGGGTACTTCCTGTTTCCCTGGTCCTGACATTCCAGCACTGTTCCATACTCACATCACTTCACCCTCATCGGCTATATAAGAAGGACTGTACATAATTTTGAATAAAATAAATTCAAAATTATTTATATCCTAACTATTATATAGATGGAATGTGTGTTTGTTTGTTTTTTGTCCTTCTTTTACGTCACAACGGAGCAACGGATCGAAATGATTTTTTGCACAGAGATAATATAGCTGGAGGGCCGGAAAGTGACAAAGGCTACTTTTTATTCCGAGAAAATATCTCATTCCCTCGGGGAAATTCTTACTGAAAAATGAAAAAGTACACAAACGGAATAACAATGCAACGTCGCAACCGAGCAACAGATCGACGTAACAATGCAACGTCATTACCTAGCAATATATCGTCGTAATTTCTTGTACATAAATATTTGGAGGGCTGAAAGGTGATATTGGCTACTTTTTATAGCGATAAATATCTATCTTTAACAGAGAAATACTAATAAGCGTTTTTACCATATAATTTCTCAATAAATAAATACGTAAAATTTAAGCTGCTGTTTTCCCATACAGCATACCATTCACGCCTATGCTTTAAGAGATATCAAAAGTTTTGTGAAAAAGTAATTTTTCGCGAGTCAGTTGACCGTACGTGGAAGTGGAGAGCCATGGTGGTGGCGGGTGGTTACCGGGAAGGGGAAGGGGAACTTTATTTAAATAAAAACCTAAACAATAATTCTGTAGTCCACGC
>NQII01000990.1:146983-230688 GCA_002778355.1 Clitarchus hookeri | reverse complement strand
CGTATTAAAATTATATTGTTTATTCAGTTATGCAGGTATTTGTGTGTTTTGCAATCATCTTTGACTTATTTTCGCATGAATGCATATGTGGGTTTTTCAGAGTTCTGTATATATTTTATATTTAAAAAAGTAAAGGCGGAATGCCTTCTGTATGTATAAGCTGGTCTCTTCATTGTAAAAAGAATTGTTTTATATAGAAAAATGACATGTCGTTTTGAAACTGTAAGATCGAATTGCAGTGCTCTCTCATCATACATCGAAGATGAATTGCGAATACGAAGGCCTGCATCCTAATTAAACGAACATGGAGCCAAGACCTTACTTACCCGCTGCCGGATTGTTGTCAGTGTCGATTCTACGATCGAGTTTTCATCTTCAGATACAATTCTTGGAGACATAAAATAACCACTTGTACGAAGATTCCTTTTCGATTGAGGAAACATTACGACCATGGGCACATGCAGTTTGCAGAAGAACCACATCAAAATTCCTAAGGATTACATTTTTGAGAGACCGGCAGTGTTACCGCTAATACATACTGCTGTATCAATGGGTACTGATTCCATGGGCGATTATGATGAGACAGTTAGTGCTTAAGTCAGAATAAGTGACCTACATTGTGCAGTAGAGTTGGTTCGCCCGAAATATACACATGCAAGACGTGTGCATTAAGTCGATGAACTTAAAAATAAACGGCTATTAACTCTAAATACTGATAATGACCATGCAACTCCTGCTACAAAGAAAAGTAAACATAATTTGGATTACAAAACATGAGGTAAAGATGATCATTCGGACAGTATTAATAAAAATGAACGTTTATATAGTGTTGATGCTGAAGATGACAGCGATTTTCTCGATACTCTGACACACCTGCCCACAAAATTTGCTGCAACGAGCATCAAGAAGAAGGCAGAAGAAGCTGAGAACACTTGCTAGATATTTCCCTAAGACTTGGATGAACTAGTTCATAGACTAAGACATTTGATCACTTTGCAACAAGGTGGAGATTTTTCGCACATAAACGAGATATATTCAATGATTAGAGATTTGAATGTCAGGGATTATCTAGCATGGTGTTACAAACTGCCTTCTTATAAGATTGTAATGTGCAAAATAAGAATACATTTGTATAAGTAATTGCTTTTTCTTTATTTTGTTTGTCGTATCCTTTCATTCTCTCACAACTTTAAAATGATTCTATTATTAATATTTTTTAAAGTACAGGTCTACAAACAGATTATAATGAAGACATTAAGCATAAAAAAGAATGGACAGTGGACTGCATACAATAATTAATGCAGTCGGCAAGTACAAATGTGGGTAGACAGTTGGCGAATTAATGTTTTTTTAAAAATAATGGATGGAGGCCAGACGATAAACCCATGGACTGGTTATGGATTGGTGATTGATCGAATTACTGAATTAAGATTGAAACATTGATTGGAATATTGCGAGATTGGTCGAAAGATTGATGGAATAATTCCGAGATTGGATGAAAGATTCATGGAAAGATTACCAGATTGGACGAAAAATTGATGGAGAAATTGCGAGAACGATAGAAAGATTGCCAGATTGATGAACGTATTGCAAGTCTGATAGAGAGATTGGAAGATTGATGGAATGATTGCGAAATATTGATGGAAAGATTGTGAGTTTGGACGAAAGACTGATGGAGAGATTGCGCGATTGATCGAAATACTCCAAGATTGATGGAAATATTGTGACAAATTGATGGAAAGATTAAGAGGTTAATCGACAAATCGAAAGATTGATGGAAATATTGCAAAATATTAATGAGGAAATTAGTGAAAAAATTGCGAGATTGATCAAAATATTAAAAGACAGATTGCGAAAGATTGATGGAAAGATTGTAAGATTGATGGAAAGATTATACGATTGATGGAAAGATTGTATGATTGATGGAAAGATTGCAAAATGTTGAAAAATTGATGGAATTATTGTGGGATTGATCGAAAGAATGATGGAAAGATTGTGAAAGATTGATGGAAATATTGGAAGATTGATTGAAATATAGCTAGATTTACCAAAACATTGGACGAAAGGTTGAAAGATTGATTGATTGTTCGAAAAATTTATGGCTTGATCGAAAGATTGTTTGGTTAATCGAAAGACTGAGTGAATGATTGGAAGATTAATGTATTAATGATTAAGAAGAGCACAGATGATAGGATTTTATATATCACCTGAGTTAGGTTCATACATTCAAAGTGCCGAAGCTCCTACCCCAATGGTTGGCGAATTGCATCGACGACGATGTAGGTAGTCCAGCTTAAGGGAACAGTAGTGCCACCAAAGATGAAGTCGGGACGTTTGTCATAATCATATTATTAAACATCCACTTAATCTTTATACCTGCATGCCAATTACTCGCTGGTCCGAAATTGTATTCGTTATTATAGGCAGGGATTTTTAATTTGGTGGGGAAATAAACGAATATTTAAATTACGTGCAAAGTCGATACTAACCTGCATAATTTCATGGAAGATATGAACATACAAAATCACCAAACTGATTACTGAAAACACCAGGGAAAAGATTGCTATCTGTCACCTCTCGCATCAGACGAAGGACTGCAGATGCTATAGTTTCTTCATTGATATCATTTATTGGAACTGTTTCTGGACACCGAAAGAACTATTCAATCATGGAGACATGATAATAATAGTCTTGTGATGGTAGGAGTGGTCCAACAATATAAATTTTCTCATGACTGAATCTTTCTGTGGCTGCTTCATACTGACCTATGGCACTGTTTGTATTTCACCCGATATTTTATTGTTGACATGGAATACATGAATATGCTCACAACTTGGTGTCCTTTTTCATCGTTGGCCACACATATCTACATTTAATGAGGTTGATTGATCCTTTGAATCGTTGGTGTGACAGGTTGTAAAGAGACTCAAATATGCTACGACGAAATTTTGGAGGAATATATGGTCTAAATGCTAGTTAAGTAGTAACAGAATAGTTGAAGATTATTAGGTAGAGTACGTTTTTCAAATTTTAGTGAGCAGGTAGTTGACGTAAATGATTTAACTCTTCGTCTAGTGTCTGGGCATTGCTGATTTCTTCCATACTGAGACTGAAAGGAATCACAATGGAGTATATTCTTGAACAAGCAACAGCTGCTTTATTCTTCTGTCCTTCTATATACCTCATATTGGTGGTAAATTGTCCAATGAAGTTTATGTAGCGTAGTTGTTGCGGAGTAACTTTCTCAGAGTGTTGTTGGAACATAAAGATTAGAGGCTTGTGATCAATGTTATTGGGAAATTTCATCCTTCAATCATGCGTTGGAAATATTTGACTGCGGAATACATTCAAAGAAGTTCTCTGTCGTTGGTTAAATAATTCTTTTGTGCATCATTAAGTTTTTTGGAAAAATGCCAAAGGTTTCAAACAATTTTCTCTGACTTGATGAAGAGTAGCACCTAGAGCAAAATTGAATGTATCTATCATTACAATCAATGGCAATTCCAGAGAGGGTGAGCTAATAGTGTCATTTGCAAGGTATGTTTCAATGTGATTGAATATTTTCTTTTGTTTATCAGTCCATGTGATCTTAATTCTGCCATTTTTGTGTGCTCCCCGAGTAAGATCAAAGTGTTTAGCTCACATTAATGCTGTCTGAGAGGTAATGTACTACGGTAAAAATTTATTTGTCCAAAAAACATCGTAAATCGAAAGTTGGTAATTAGTAATAATTTGTACTCTCTCAGGTGATAGACATATGCCGTTTTCACTGATGATAAATACCAGACTTGGGATTTCATCCAATCCGAAAATGCATTTTTCGATGTTGACGTTAATATTATGTTGATTAAGAAATTCAGGTAAGAGACGAAGGCAATGTTCATTTGCATTTGAGGAAGCAACTAGGATGTCATCAAAGTAGCAATACAGAAAATAAAAAACAAATTACACTAAATCAATGTGTCCCTGAAAAGATTGAGCTGCATTTCGTAGTCCAAAGAGGACAAAGGGAATTATGACGGCTGCCTTCGGAATGTCATCAGGATGCATTGGTATGTGATGCTAAGCAAACATTAGGTCAATATTTCAGAGTAACGTTTTGCTATCCAGTTAACTGTTGAAATCTTGAATGTTGGGTATAGGATACTTATCAGGCTGTGTGATATTGTTTAAAGCTCGATAATATCAACAAGGTTGCCAGGATCTATTTTTCTTTAGTACCAGGTGTAGAAGACTGGCCCAGCAACTCCTGAATGGTCGAAAAATTCCCATATAGATCATTTGCTGGAACTCTGACTTGGCGACTGTAAGCTTTTGTGTGACAATCGATGAGTCTTAGCTGTGACTGGATGACCAGTTGTGATAATGGTATCCATCATGTTTGTGGGAGGCGAAGAAAAGGAGATGTTTTCGTAGAGAAGATCTGGAAATTCCTTTATGATGTTAGCGTATTTATGATTTTAGGCTATTTGGTATGAAGTGATTCAAACCCAGGAATGTTTACCAGAATGTTTACCAGATTGTTTGTATAGGAAATCGAAAATGAGTTCTGCTACATCAGCCTCCAGTGTTCCCAATACATGATTTAACTTGGTCAGTTTTGTTGTTACCCCAGCTGTAAATAATTGAGCTTTTTTTTGCATGAACCATACCTTAATTATTTTTTTTTTGACAAATGGGCGGTATTTTAACTGTGACACAAGCTATTTATAAATTGTTGTTTTGAGTTTGAGAACCACCTGAACTTATTTCTTCGTCTTCTGCCATCACGTCGGAGTCACCAATTTGGGTCTTTACTTCTCTATATAACACTCAATAAATAATAACTAACATGCATGTATGAGTGTATTATATTTTTGGTTCTTTTAAATAAATTTAAACTCTTTAATAGTCACAAAATAAATCGTTGTGTTTCTTATAGTTTAAACATACATAGTTAAAACATACATATATATATATATATATATATATATATGAATTTGTTATGTATGAAAATTAAGTCAAAGAGTAAGAATTTAAAGTTACAGTCTTGTCAATTACATACACAGTCGAATCACATTGTTATGACCACCTGCTAGTATCCAGAGTAACCGCCCTTCGCATCACGGACAGCAGCCAGACAAGTTAGCAGTGACTCAGTCAGGTTTTGATAGGTCTCCCCGGGTATCTGGAGCCATGTTGTCTGCAGCGCAACCCACAACTGTTGAAGGGTGCGTGTCGAAAGAGACAGACGGCAAACACGACGATCGAGGTGGTCCTACAGATATTCAATTGGATTGAGATCGGGGCTGTTTGGAGGCCAGGGAAGAAATTTAAAGTCCTGGTCGTGCTCTTCCAGCCACGCGCGGACACTTCTAGCCACGTGGCAAGGCGCATTATCGTGCTGGAAGATCCCATCCTCCTGAGAGAAGACAATTATCATGTACTGGTGGATGTGATAGCCGAGGATGGATTCATAACCAAATCGATCAAGAGTGCCTTTCACATGGATGACGAGACCTAGAGAATACAACGGGAACATTACCCAGGCCATAACATGGCCCCCAACGCCTTGTGTTCGTCCAGCAATGGATGCAGGGTGACAGTTCTCCGAAATTTCTCGCTGGACACACTGACGTCTATCCGTTCTATGCAGCTGAAAACGTGACTCGTTGGAGAAGACTAACTACCCTTCGTCAATCAGCAGTGGTCCAGTCGCCATACTGTCGAGCAAATTCCTGTCATTTTCGTCGATGCACCTCCGTATACTCCGGAGCCCCATTCGCAGAAGTGTTCGCTGAACTGTTGTGGTAGACACGTGTCTGGATGCACCCTGGTTAATTTGGATGGTGAGCTGTTCCACTGTAACATGTCGGTTGGCCTTCACTCACCATCGTAGTCGACGTTCACCTCAGACATCAATGGCACGTGGAGCTCTGCAGTTTCCACGACGGTTATTCCCAATGGTGCCATTACTCCACTCAAGATGAACCTTTACCACAGAGGCACGTGAACAGTTCATAAACATAACTGTTTCTGAAATGCTGCCCCCTTGGCCAGAAAGCCGATGATCATCCATTTTTGCAACACGGTTTAATCGCTACCCTTACCCACGACAACAGGAAACGCACTGTGTACAGCCAGCCTGTCGGCCGCATTATATACCTGCTTCACCAGTCCAGCTTCAAGGGCCATGAGTCATGGGCTACGCACGGCAGATGGCAATTCTATCAGGTGGTCATAATAATGTGTGTCTGCGTGTATATATATATATATATATATATATTAGTTTACCCGGCCACGCGTTTCTGTGGCATAAAATATTTTGGTTCTATTCATTTCTGTGAAATTAATTGATAGAAGTATACGTATTTTCAAAATCTTTATTATTGAAGTACTTGTGTGTATACAATTTTTTTAGTTTTACCATCTTCCGCACGTATGAATAATTTTATTATTTTTCCTACTCTAGAACACGACACATACAATTCGCCGTGCGAAAAACATTCTGTTTCTAAATCTATTCCGCAAATTTTGCAATGACTGCCCTTGAGATTTATTTATTGTCATTTCAAATGACAATCTGACTGGAAACTGTGTTATTTTAAAGTGAAAGGGAGTTTCTGATGGAATAAATGGAATTCTGAGAAGAAGCACATCTTCTCCTTTGAAAGCACCTTTCAAGATGGTAGCTTCTATAGTATTGCCCATCATTTTTTTTATTGCAAGGCGTGTCCCGTAGCAAAGTTTCGTTGGATTGATGTTACGAAGTAAAATGACTGGCACTCCTATTTTCAATTTTAATATATGTGGAGGCAATCCTGGAACATCAAGCGAATTTAGAAGTTCTGGTGGATAATTTACCGCTTCATTTTCGTGTAATGTTACATCCACATATTTGTATGTGACATGTTCGCTTGGGATTTTCTCAAGGATGCTGTCGTTTATTTCGTAGACATCTTTATTTTTTGCTGCAAGTATTTCTCGCTCGCTTATCCAATTGTGATCAACATAGTTCATTGCGATTTTTGGAAATATGTGATCTATCAGTTCACCTTTAGAGGTAACTACAGTGCAGAAATTTTGTGGAAATGTAATTTGTCCTGTGATGTTATCTGCAGGCAATGTTCCATTTCCAAATTCCAACAATTGGCGTGAAAATATTCCTGAAGATGGATCGTTGTGCAATTGGACGCGCATATTTGTAGTTAGTTTGAATGATTTAACATGTTGCCATAAAGGTGAAAATTTAAGGCACGCATATACTTCATCGGCCGGTGTACAGCGAGTAATCATAGGCAATGTTTGTCTGAAGTCTGCTGCGAGATATACTAATGCATTCTCAAATGAGCGAATACTTCCCCGCACGTCTTGCAATGTTCTGTCGAGGGCCTCCAGAATTTTTTTGTGGGCCATTGTACATTCATCCCATGCTATGATCTTGATATTTGAAACACTTTTCCCATTCCAGATGTTTTGGAAATGTTACATGTGGGATTTTCAGTTGCATGCAAGTTTAATGGCAGCGTTAAAGCTGAATGTGCCGTTCTGCCTCCAAGTAGGAGCGTAGAAGCAATTACGGAGGACGGTGGTGCTAACGCAATTTCATTCTGCGATCGAACCGTCGCTAAAATGAGCGCAATGAGAAATGTTTTCCCGGAACCTCCTGGTGCATCTAAGAAGAACAGTCCGCCTCTTTGGTTGTTCGCTGTATTCATTATTTGATCGTAGATTTTTTTTGTTCGCTTGTGAGTTCAGGAACGTTTGATCGTACGTATGAAAGTAGATCGGCTGTGTTATAGCTCTGTTCACGAAGCAATTCCTTTTCCAACGTAGCAGAAGAGGAACGATCGGGTGATCGCATTTTCAATTGAGCAAGAGGCTTGTTCGCGATTTCTAAGCAGAGATCCTCAATGAGAATTAATGCTTAAATGAGAATTAATGCTTTATTTAAATATCTGGCGTGAAATCCAGGTTCGGATCCATCTTGATTTCTCAGAATCGTCGCAATAAGTCTTCAGCCATATGCGATTTGTACTTTTCCCATAGTTCTGATGGTGACGAAGGTGAGCAAGTAGTTAGTATGATTGCCAATAGCAGACGTATTTGATTAGGATTCGATATTGCGCACGCATCAGCTAGGCAATCTTCCCAGTGTTTATTGTCTTCCAGCAATCGAAGTACTTGGCATGCGGCACGGTACGTGTCATGAGTAATTCCTCCGACAGTTCTTAAATGCTGGAATGAAGTCGGTCCGCGAACATTAACAAATATAAGACCAAGTTAAAAGCATTCAGCTTGATTGGGATGCACAGTGTAAATTCTCCCTAATGTATTTTCTTCGAAGATACTATTGTGACCGCTAACTCGTTTCTGACCGATCTCGTTCGTTTGCTTCCGAACGCTGCTCCTCAGTTTGGCTCGCAACTTCACGTCGTCGTGCTGCAGTTCGGCGATTACGACGTCCAAAGTTTGGTCTTGCGCTTGCCATTCTGAAAACAATCGAAAAAAACATTCAGAACAACAAACTGAAATGTTCAAACAGACAGTTGTCAACAAAGGCGCTTCCTGACACGAAAGCATGGTAAAAATGAGCTTTTTGCATATTTTAGTACCTTTGCAGGTAATACAGATAAAAAAGAAAGGTGTACAAACACCCGTGGGAACGAAAGGAAGGTTTATAAAAAAATAGAATGAAAATTGGTTAATTTTTTCGGGAGTTATACGCGTCCGAACAAACGGACACAACATTTATATGAATATGTATGTATATATATAATATGCACACAATTTTATGTAGTGTAGCGAGTATTGAAAGTAAGTAGGATTTTTAAGTATATATTTCAAGACATCTAAACTTAACTATGTAAAGATTATTGTAAAAACTATGATTTTGTCCCAAATCGATTTCACTAATTTTCTTTCCACCACTCACATTCAATAAGAAAATCGTTTAATAAAAGAAGTCCAATTATTTCCGATTTGGAAGATTATGAAAATGTAAAAATGTTGGCTTTAAAAAATTAGCTAAATTGAATAAAATTAGAAAAAAATTGCGAGTTTACCAAATAATTAGAAATATAATAAAATAACTGAAAACAATTTTTAAATTAATTGATACTACTTAAGTTTGAAAAATCTATAAAAATTATTTTGATAAATTTTTTTAAAAATAAAGCAATTAAAAACAGAATTCCATAGCGAATTAAACCATTCTAATTTGTGTTTTTTAATATTTCAGAATGTCTTTTTCAAGTAAAAATAGAAATTCTAAAAAACCTCAATATATTCAAAATACATAACAAAGTAGTTTTAAATTAAATTTGAAAGCTTTCATGAAATCACTGTATTTTAACCACTTATAACTTAATTACATTTACAAATAGTGCTATGTCAATGAAGCTGTGGCATTTCAGTTACATATGACTCCTGATTGTGACAGTATCTAAAACCCTATGGGCAAATAATACCCCATGGGCAAATAATAATTTTAATATTCATCCAAGTTTTCTTTAATTCAGTACAAATGACTCCAACATATATGAGAACTTTAGACCATGGCCTTCTGAAGGAAACATAGGAACATGGAACATAATATATGTTTACCTTCAAACTCTAGAGAAAATTAAGAGCTTCCAAGATAAGGTGATAAAGAAGCATCTCGAAACTTTAACTTTTCGATATTTGACCATCAGCAGACAAAAATCATCATAAGAAAAATATTACCAACTAAAGAAACACTCTTCGAAGACTTCTAGTTATTACAGAAGGGGCAAAAACACAAGATAGCATGGTGAATTACAGTATGCTGCCAACACATCATCTTGGCTCTGAAAAATTTACCAGGAACAACATACTAAGTATTTAATTGTCACGGACAATTTTAGTTATGATCATACAGTGTTCAATCGAGGAGCCAAGCAGGACCGTGCCATGACTCATGTTCAACACACTGATGATGTCGACTGCAGGAAGGCTACAGCAACAGTTGGCCATGAATATCTCTTTGCACAGCATCCGGCAGATACTAACATACACAACTCTCTCCACGAAAAATAAAACTGTAATAAAACTAGTAATACAGGACATCAAGAAATGTTATAATTGAATAAAATAACACCGAATAGTGTCAATAAAATAACAGCTGAAAAATAATTAAGAAGTGGAAATGTCTATACAGAAATAATTTAACATTATTCCCTCCAACGTTTTACATAGGGATGTAGTGTTTTAAGTAGCTAGGATGTTTCCGTGTTCTCGAGCTGCTACCGGGAGAAGAAGTAAAGCTGTTTCTTGGTATCATTTCTTCAGATATTGCACAATAATTTTTGTCCATAAGAGACATCTGGTCACTTTCATTTACGACCACCTCTACCTGTGGGTTCTCTTGGTTTTCAGGTTTTATAAATTGAAAATTATGTTCTTCTATATCCCTCTCACAAGTGCTTTCTCCATAATGTCCAACTGGGGCTAAATCATGCGTCGATACTGTTGTTTCCCTCCCATCAGGAAGTTGGATGTAGGCACATTTCCTTGAAGAAGTGTAACTTCTTTGACAAGAGGTTCATATTTAGAATCACGATTATACCTTTTCAGTAGAACTAGTCCAGAGAGAAGAAGCCAAGATGGAAAAGACAGTCAATTTCCAGTCCTGCGAGGGTGTGAAAACATGCGATCTTGGGGAGTAGAATTGGTTGCAGTGCAAAGTAAAGATCGAATAGAGTGAAGAGCATCCGAAAGGACTAATTCCCAATGAGCGATTCTAAAAGTGAGGAAATTTAAAGCAAGTTCGATGGTCTTCCATAAAATGCAGTTGTATCTTCCAATGTGACAATTCCCAGTGGAGTTATATGCATCGGTCCGGATTGAAGCTATGTCAAGCTTTAGGAAATGTCTTAACTCTAGTTAAATATACGAGGTTCCTCTATCAGAATGAATATAATTACTTCCAAAAAGTGAAAAAATGAAATTCAGTTTTGATATTACAGTAGAATTGGATATATCTGGACAAGGAAAAGCGAAAGGAAATCTTAAGTATGCAACCACCATTATTAGGAGATATCAATTTAGAGTGACAGAAGGTAGGGTCCCATTAAAATCAATTTAAGTTTTCTCAAAAGGTGAAGTTACTTTGATGAGATAACCCTTATGGCGATTAAATCTTGGCTTAACAGTGGCACATACTATGCAAGAATTAGTCACGTGGCGTATTTCTTCTAAGGAATAAGGCAAATTCTTGTAACGAACCCAATGTGAGAGTCGAGTTACTCCAGGATGACATAGAAATGTATGTATCTCGTTAAGATTTTCTATAAAGTTGTGGATAGCCGAACAAATCCTTGAAAGAGCATCAGCAACAACATTACCTTTACCAGACCTATAGACAATGCCATAATGGAAACAAGACAATTCCAATCGCCATTGCATTAACTTTTCATTCTCCACTTTTCCATGAAGTTTATTATCTAACATAAATGATGCCGATCTTTGGTCTGTTGTCAACTTAAAATGCCAACCGATGAGGTAGTGTCGCCATGTTTTGAGAGCTTCTACAATCGTTTGAGCCTCCTTCTCAATAGACGAATATTTTTGTTCAGAGTCCGAAAGTATGCGTGAAAGAACGCAACATGGAATCCTAATTGGAATAGAGTCGCTGTGATAGCATCCTCCAAGAAATCAGTTTCTACGATGGGTCAATACATGTCACAACCAACTTTTCGATGTTTGTCTTCAATTATTCAAAAGTAAGAATTGCTTCACCCTATAATGGAATTTAGGATCTAGCAAGAGGCAAAACCTTAGCAGTAGACTGTGGGACGAATGATTAATAATGAGTAAACATTACTAAAGTTCTCTTAAGTGATGATGGATTCTTTGGAGGTGACATCTCTCTTAACGTATTAATTAAGACGATTAGGGTCAGGTTTAATAATCTTATTAGCGATCAGATAACAAAGAAATTTAATTGACCTTACAGAAAATAAGGACTTTTCATTGTTTAATGTTATATTGTATTTTAAAGCAATACCCATGAAACTCCTTCGATTTCGTCGTGTTATTTTAGTGTCCTTCCGCATATTATTACATCATCCATATAGGCAAATGTATCACTCAGACTTTCGACTCTGATTATTTCGTCAATAACTCTTTAGAAAACTGCAACTCCATTAGTGACACCAAAAGGAATCCTTTTCAATTAATAAAGTTGGCCACAGGCTTCGAAAGCAGTATAATGTGTACCTTTTTCTCTGATAGGAAGTTGATGATATGCACTTTTCAAATCTATTATGCTGTAAACTTCATAATTGCAAACTTTATTAATGCTATTCTCGATCGTCGGTAAAGGATAAGCATATCATATAATAGAGTATCTAATAGAGTATAACGATTAATGGTTTGGGAATAATCAATTACTATGCATCTCTTGTGGTTCTCCCTTAAGATGACTGCCACCTGAGCTCTCCAAGGGGAACGACAGGGTTCAATAACATCTTCCTTTAAGAAACTTATAATTTTAGCTTCAATAAACTTGAGAATGCTGTCTGTGTGTCGTCTCGATTTTACAATGATAGGTTTATTTTCTGTTTTGAGGTAATTAAACAATGAAACCGGCTGAATTTGGGCGGTAGCAAGACCGCATATGGAAATAAGTTCTTTATCTCCACCAAATTCTAACTGAATACAGGAATGGCTCTTTGAATTGTCGTGACCAATGTTGAGATAAGAACAAATTTCAGATAGAAGCGAGATTTTTACATAGTTGTAATAATAATCAAGAATACTTAGGTTAACCTTACATCTTCTCAGGATACTGGATGTCATCGAAGTGGAGGCCATAGTAACAATACTTGAAGATGGAAGAATAGGTACATTAAGTTCTTGAGCTGATTTTTCATGTATAAAACTCAATGAGCTACCCGTATAAACCAAAGCAATGACTTGTTTTCCATTGATGATTTCTTGAACATTGCTCTTCTCCAGGCCACCCGGAAAGGCAGCAATTAACACAGATTTCGAAACAGCATTAGAATGCTCAGATTTCATATTAGGGGCAGATTGACACACTTTTGCAAAGTGTCCATGCTTACCACAAGAATTACATGTTACATTTCTCGCAGGGCATTTAATGCGCAGGTGTTTTTCATTACCCCAAGAATTGCATGTAACATTTCTCGCAGGGCACTTAATGCGCAGGTGTTTTTCATTACCCCAAGAATTGCATGTAACATTTCTCGCAGGGCACTTAATGCCCAGGTGTTTTTCATTACCACAAGAATTGCATGTTACATTTCTCACAGGGCACTTAATTGCGCAGGTGTTTTTCATTACCATAAGAATTGCATGTAACATTTCTCGCAGGGCACTTAATGCGCAGGTGTTTTTTATTACCACAGAAAACACATTTAGGCCTTAGAACAGCAATGGTTGATTTGTAAATGTATAATGGTTCAGATGAGTCTAGAATATGATCTAGAATTGTCAGTGGCCCAACAGAGTTGATGGTAGATGCGAGTAGGACGACAAGGATTGTTGTTAGACTGATTATAGAGGCTTCGTCCAGAGTTAATGGGAATTTTTCTAGGAGTTGTTAGTGTATTTCCGAAGTTGTTAGTGTATTTATGAAAGAATCTCGTATTAAGTCATGCCTATTCTTAACAGGAGTAACAGCTTTAAATATGCAATCATGGCTATACAGATTTAAAGCTTGTAAGTACTTATCTATTGATTCATCTGGTTATTGGCTTCGAGTAGCTAATTTGTACAGAGCAAACCCCTCATTGAAAAGCTTAACAAAGACCTTTTCAAGGACTTAAATAGCATTATAGTAATTTAAACAAATACTTATGTACTCACAATTACTGAGAGAAATGTGGTTCACAAGTATGTCTAGTTTATTTGACTCGTTTGGAGCTGGGTCGAACAAGAAATAAAATTTGAATTGATGAAAATTAAAGGGAACTAAATACACATGTGAGGTAAAATGGATCAAGCATTAACTGGTGATGAAAGGAAGTAACTGTATCATCGGGAAATGTGTCAAATAGTAAGCATCCACTAAGTAGTTACTGGTGAGATGAACTAACTGCAGCAGTTAGTTTCTTCCAATTCCAAAACTGACATTGCTCGGTGGAATAAATTGCTATCTCGAAGGTTGCATGTTCTGTCTGTTTATTAGCAGTATTGTTACAGAGTCCTCGGTGCTATTATAAACAAAGCGTTTAACTATCAATAGAACCGATGCTCGTGGCTGTTAAGTGAATGTGTGTATTCAAATTAAATAACCATAGTGTTCATAAATATCCAATCTGTTGGAACTGATACTAATATGTATGTACCACACACACCTAGAGGTGACTCTGGTCAACCACAACTTGCGAAAGGTAAGAAGAGCAAGTGCATGCCTAAAATGTGAAAGTGTAACATGCGAAAGAAATGAACATTGAATGGAGAAGTCTACACTAATAGATCAGGGAAACAAATTGACTCCAAATCAGTTGTCATTCATATATATGTGACTGCAAGCACTATGATATACAAAACTCTCAGAAATGGATCAAATTGACATCCTCTCTACATTTTATAACCTAGGTAGTAATTACGAGCAAGATATACACCTCCAGAGAATTGTGGAAAGTTTCAATGATAAATGTAGTTTTGGCAAAACAGAAAATTTTAGGAAACGAAACACAAGTTTCAATTATTATGTATTTAGTGGCTCAAATCGTATTAATGTTTGTAGAAAAGGGTACATAAATCTACGTAATGAAACACAGAAAAGGATCTTCAGATCAGGTACTCTCCTAACCTTGCATATCATTCCTAAAGATAGAAGATGTTATAATAAGAAATCTCAAGCAATTATGGGCAGAATTTGCAAACAAATTTATGACCACGACAGTTCGTTTCCAGTGAAATCTACTTAGTTCGGAAGTAATGATATTAAGTATCTAGACTCAAATTTCAACATCAAGAGTCTCATCAAGACAGCAAAATAATGTATAGTTTTTTCTTAATATATATCAACAAAAACTTAAAGATGAGATTTGATAGACCACAAATCGATATAGCCTCCATATTCGAGCAACTAAAAACAAAATGAAAGTCACCCCACCCCACCCCACCTATCTGACAACAAAATTAGCTGTTCTGGCAAAACAAAAAGTTCTACAATTAATTGAAAAAAAATATAGAGAACTTCGTGCAACATATGATTCGACATGCGAACTGGTATTATACTTCATGCAAAATTTGTCACTACCAAACATTCCAGTTCAAGAGGTGTATTACCTTCGTCAGTTACCTGTGTTTGTGTTTTGCGCCACCCATCTTAAATACAACACATATATTATAATACTTGTACACTGAAGGAAATGCTAAGAAGAGTGTAAACTAGGTTTGCAGTTTGCTGAATCATTATGTTAACCATTACATGCACGACGGTGTGGAAAAGCTTTGCTTGTTCTCAGATGATTTTCCTGGGCAAAACAGAAACCACACGTTCATTCGTTTTTGCCTGGGTCTAGCATAGAGTGGTGAATATGATGATATTATCCATTGCTTTCCCACGAAGGGTCATTCATTTCTTGACTGCTACAGTGTTTTTTTTCTAATCAAGCGTTCAATCAAGAAGACTGACCGAATTTACATCCTAAGAGAATATACATCTGTTATAGTACATGCAAGCAAAAATATCAAGGATGTTGTTATGATTCAAGGCGAGGATATGCATATTCAACTTTAATATTTGGTGGCAGCCACTGTGCAAGAAACAGCAACTTTCCATTGAGAGCTATTCTTTTATTGTTCCAAGAAACCAGGAACATTCCTTTACGCCTGTATCTTTTCAACAGTTTGTTTTTTAAAACGCATATTCTGGAACTGTTCAGGAACATCTCTTCATTGGCAGCTGTGTTTATCACACTTTCCCGTTGCAGCAAAGGGGCAGTCGACCAGAACCAGAACCCAGACATCTGTTCCTTAACTTGAAACAGATGCATGTAACTGGGAAAATTACAATAAATAATATCAAGATGACACATAGACAACATACATTCCTCTTAATGGTGATTAAATACAAACCTTCTATACAACTCTTCTTTCAGTGGCTCAAAAATTATGACCCTTACGACGATTAAGATTGAAAACAACTCCTGAAGACATATATTTCATTTATTATGTCATGCGAGACACGTTTCTGTTAAATTTGAAGATGATACACAGCTTTAACAGATCTATTCTTTTCCATTATTTCCGTTTAGAATTGAGATTATTTTATTACATTTTGTTCAAATGACATGTTCTTATTTTGGATGTTTTGTACATGCCTGGCATATGTTATTCTATTTCTTTCCANTTTTTTTTTTTTTTTTTTTTTGTATTTTGTCAATAAACATTGGTAAACGTACCTAGTTTCCTTTATTTCTCATCTAAGACATTTGTAAATGTCTGGAACCTACATTTCTAATCGTTAGCAGCAGTATTGGATTTCGGTTCAGCAGCGAACCTTCCAGGCTTCAGTATTCTATTCACAACTTCAGTCAATTTAAATGTAATAAAACTCATAATACAAGACCTCAATAAGGTTTTAATTGAACAAAATAACACCGAATGATATCAATAAAACTACAGTTGAAACGTAACTTAAATGTTTAAATGTCCATAGAGAAATACTGTAAAAAAAACCAGATAAAGTAGTTACTCTTAAATAGGCGTTCACTAAATTTTTTTNTACAAGACCTCAATAAGGTTTTAATTGAACAAAATAACACCGAATGATATCAATAAAACTACAGTTGAAACGTAACTTAAATGTTTAAATGTCCATAGAGAAATACTGTAAAAAAACCAGATAAAGTAGCTACTCTTAAATAGGCGTTCACTAAAATTTTTCATTAAATTCACATAAACTACGAATTTATGACTAGAAAGCAGTAATAGTCGAAATCAGGAACAACGGAAACTGTAATGTCGGTGGGTTCTGCATTGTCACAAGGTGAGATAGCTGTTCCGTTCTTTCAGTCACTTTTCTCTCCTAGTACTCAGGGAATTTCCCATTTGTGAACTGTATGCTACTATGCAAAGATATTTTTATGAAGTTCTTAAAAACTTTATGGCCGTCCGTAATTTACCTCCATAAGTTATTTTACTATATAAGCATATGTGTTTAGCTTTCTCGCCAGTATTTTACCCCACAAATAAATTACTTTAATAAATACAATTTAGATCTTGACAATTGTAAATTATCATCTCACACGTCTGAAAGTATCCACCACATGCCAGTGTTTAGAGTACTAGCTGTTGAATGAAGAATGTTGAGAGAAGTAAATGTTTTCAGGGAAGGTATGTTCTAGTCCACCATGCCCAACCAGATAAAGCATTACGAACCAGTAAACACAGAAATCTAGCTTTCCTTATATAAAAAAAAAGCTATTTAAATGCATTTTTAGTTACCAAGTTCATGTTCTTTTTTGTTGAAATGTGCTGAAGCAGTAAAAAATTCAGTTTACTAGCTTGGCATACGTAATGATTAATGAAATCTACAAATGGGGTTTCCTTTTGGTGTATGTTTATTTAGAAATTTATTTCCTTCCAGGTTGCGGACCTAACAGATACGGTGATGACTGCGGTGGTGTGTGCTCAAGTTCTTTTGGTGAATGCAACAACATGATTCTCTGTCGTGCAGGCTTAAACTGCGAGTGCGCTCCTGGAATAAAAGGAGATTTCTGTGATTTGGGCAAGTACACGAATACTGTATTTCTCTCGGTATAAATCAAGTGTTATAATTGCGGATGTAATGACTATTCGTTAACACGAGAATATCAAAACGAGTCAAGTAAAGTTTCCGATATTATTATAAATAGTTTTTTAATGATTACAGAAAGAATTTTGCGAAACACACAGTGAGCTACAAAATGCGCAGGGCGTGTCATACCTAGTCTTAATTTATGCTCCACTTGCCTGGGTCTCCAGTATATGGCGTCCTTAAGAATAGCCAGCAAGGAGTCATGCACCAGGCTTTAAGTCCAACAATATGGCTTAGAGTTGTAGTTCTCCACATATCGTACTGACATATTCCGTTCAGGTGGCGTTGTTTAAGCAGAATGGAATAGAATTGAAGCATTGCCTTACATTAAAAACTCGCGTGTAGCAATTAAATCAGTCATGCGTTTATTTTTGGAGCCTATTACCACGTTTAGAGCATTAACTATATTTAGCAAATCTAGTTGTAAATTATTTTAACATTTTTATAACCTAACGTTTCATAAAAATATGCCTATATCCTGCAAATGTGAACTATCAGACAAAAATTATTGGCAAAGTTACGATTTAAAACATTACATATACAATTTAAATTCTTCCCGTAAATTTTTTTATTTACAGCTAAGTGGGAAAAGTTTGCTGCAGGTTAAAAAAGCTCGAATAGTTTGCCTTAAAAAAATTTTACTCTTAATTTGAATGCTTTGCAGTGATGAAACTTTCTCTGGCGCAGTCATACCTATTATAAATTCTAAATGCTATAATTATATATCTTTGCCACACAAAATAACCTAATTTAGAAATCATTGCCTTCTGGCTGGAACACCACCATTTAACACGTAGCCATTAATATAATCACCGTTATTTTACTTGCAGAATATGTGTAGAGAGGTTAAGTGAAGTTTTCTCTGCCAATCAAAAACTTCATATTTAACTAGTGGTCCCGGTTAACAGCAATTCCTGCAATTTAAAAATGATGACTAGTATCATTATTGACTCTCGATGATTCCTAATTCAACTGGAATGAGTTTTCTAAGGTCATAATTAGTTCAGCGCGGCCGCGGTGGTGTAGTGGTTAGACTACTCGCCTCCCATCTAGGCGAACCGGGTTATTATCCCGGCGGGAATTGTGCCGGACGATGCCACGGGTCAGCGGGTATTCTCGGGGATTTCCCATTTCCCACCCTTGAATTCTAACACTGCTCCATACTCGCCTCACTTCACCCTTCATCGGCTCTCATAATCTCCATGTTAAGAGTTGCCCAAATGTCTCCACTCCACTTGGTTCAGCGAATTCGAATGTTTGACGAAGAAATTCAATGGCCTCGGTTGTGAAGATATTAGGGCCAGCATTCCTGTAGTAAAGTAGTTTATCTCAATGCTTTCAGTATAATATAATCTCCTTGGTAATCATCACGCAGTCGAAAAAATACGGGGTCTTGGTGTCGTTTTTGCTGGAACTACCTGCATCACCAATACGCTCTGTACTGCCATGTAAAGTGAAATATGTATGTAGTAGATAATACAATTCTCGGTCGGTTGGAAATTGTGAATATTACATATTGCGGTTCTATAGATAAAGAACCGTAGGTTTTTTGCTGTGAAAAAATAATGTCATTATATATCATTACTGAGTTTGTGAAAACCTTCTTTAAGCTCATCTAATATTTTGGATGTTCCATTCTCTGAGAATAAACCTTTATGTATGCAATTTTTCACTATTTTTATGTGTACCTAGTCTTCTAGGAACACAAGAGAAGTTTGTATGAATGCAATTGCAAGATGGTCTCGCTGTTTGTCTACAGGATGTGGCGAGGGAGAGTACGGAGCCGGCTGCAAGGAGATATGTGGCCACTGCAACATGCCTCCCTGCGACTCTTACACAGGGCTGTGTCGTCAGGGCTGTCAACCGGGGTTCTACCCTCCCTTCTGCAAGACAAGTACGTACTGTTAGCACTGCTAGATCCATCTGTTGATTCTCAAGCCAAATTCCAGGAAAGTTTAGAATACTTGTCATTATGTCATCGACCCCATAGACAGCTTGGACGTCGTGTAACTATGCGTAAGCAGTGTCATAGAGAATTATTATAAGGAGGTATATTTATTATATATAAATAAACATTTCCATAAAGTAAACACTTGTATCACGTGAGTAAGAAATCACAATACTACAAATTAAAAATATAACATAAATAGCACTTAATTTAACAATTGTAACAGGTCAAAATAACATACCTTCTTCTAGAATTCACGTTATTCAACCTCCTGTACATATACAATTACTATATTTATTTCAGTAGTGCAACTTGGTTTAGCAGCAGAAAGCAGCCTAAAAGTTTAGGATCAGACGAGAGTATCCCACCTGCGTGTTGGTGCAACACTGTGTTGATAGAGGCTCAGCTGGAACTAATGTGCAAAAAAACACTTTTCATAGAATTGGTATATGTAGTACTGTGCCTGATTTTAAAAATCTCTTTATTTATTAGAAAAATAAAATTTTCTCTTGGTCCAGGAAAAACAGTTATATATATACATTTTTTTTTTTAAGTGACTTAACGGAGATGTCATATTTTTAAGGTTAGAAAACGACGTGGAATACTCTTACACCGTAAGCATGTAAAATGTGTTCCTTCACGTAATAACTTAATACAGTCTGTTCACGAAGATAATTAACAACGGAATTGCCTTGAAGAGATCAGACAATTTGTGTAGCAAACATTAGTGCTTCAGTATAAAAGAAGGGCCAAAATAAACTGTATTACGTGTAAACCGATTCCAGGAGTTGGCAATGCCGATTCCAGGAGTTGGCAACGCCGATTCCAGGAGTTGGCAATGCCGATTCCAGGAGTTGGCAACGCCGATTCCAGGAGTTGGCAACGCCGATTCCAGGAGTTGGGAACGCCGATACCAGGAGTTGGCAANCCAGCCGCAACCTAATTTAAGACGTTGTCACGTCAAAAAATAAATATTTTTCATAACAACTTCTAATTAACTGGTCTGTTAAATACAAGTTAGAAATGTCCATACTTGAGTGGATAAATCTTGTCAAATTTAAGCTAGGCATTTATATAGCATGAGATTACTATTTTATGTTGGTTCTCAACAAAATAGTCTCACAGAAAAATATAAATAGCAGCCAATTAAGACTATTTTTATATTTCCCACCAAAGGAACTGCAATTAGTCATGGTCAATAATTGTTCTAGAAGAAAAAAAATCACCAAAGAAAATGAAAACTTTAACTGCCATTTCTTAGCATAAAATAACCATACTGTGTGCTAATATATATAGCTATTTTGTAACCAAATATATACCAGAGATCACCAAGGCTTTAATATAAATCCGTTAATTTAAACTTTAAGAATTATTCTCGTACAATCAGTGACAAGGCCATCATCCATAAGGCTGAAGCAGAGTGTGACCACTGGACTTAACTGCCGAGAACCTTTCAGACAGTGCCTATGATAACCATTTTTCAAATGATGTAGTACTGATAACCACCAAAGTCCTGGTAGGAGTGTCTAAACATAAAATTTTAGAAGTAAACAAATTGCCATTTTGGTACTGTGGACAGTTTGGATGGCTCTTTTGAACACCCAGAATTGGCAGACGTGTCAATTACCGCCACATGTATAAGATCCTCTTTGATAACCTTGTTCTACCATGATAATATACTGTTGTTACTATCACATTACCTGAAGCATTTTAACTCGTATTATTCACGGAACAAAAGTTTTCGGGAATACAGTTTTAATTTTAAAGCTACACCTTTCAAGAAAGAGGTATAATTCGCCAAAAGTTAAATAATCCCAGGTAAACTGTTTTTTTCCTTCGTGTATTTATAGTGAAGCTTCACGGGAATAAATACTAGCAGAATGAACTTTCAAAAGAATACTGGAGTTATACAAAAATACTTAACATATTTCATTCTTCCAAAAGTCGAGGTCATGAAAAAAGGGCTTAAAATTAAGTATCGAGTTATCGATTATCATTTCGGCAGATTCCTGTTTATGGCAAAACCTGACTGTTGGGCAACGTCAGCTAAAGGGATCTGCTATATGTTGACATCTACAGAAGCTTAGTCACTTTTCCTTGATAAGTGCGGTAACGTTACCTTAATATCAATCCATTCTTAGTTAGTGTTCTGGGCGTGAATCTCTACCCACACGTGAGTAAAAATACTTAAAACAAATCGTTTGGACTGGAAACTCTAAGGTTATTTATTTGTGGTGCTTAAGTTATGTATATGTAGTAACGTTAGCACGAGCATCCATTAACAAAGATTACTGAGCTTAAAAGGAAGATGATAAATGTTTATTCAGTGTCATGGAATTTTCTGCCCTTTTAGCAAAATTAATTTCAGAATATGCAGTCCTGCTATTTACAGATTGAGTGGATATGACGGTCTATTTCAGTTGCCCTAAAATATAATTATGTGAGATTACATCGTGTGCCTTCGAGTACAGTGTACACCAATAAAGTTCTTTACGAACTCCTATGTGCGGGAGGCACATACCTGGCCACGTATTACTGTTCAAAGTACTTATAGTATGTTACTTCACAAAACTAAGTACAGACTCACTGGGTCTTGGTTTAATAAAATAAAAATGCAAATATTGAAGACTGATATTTCGTAGTTGAAGAGTATCTTGTATTCTGTAACAGAACCTCATTACGTTTTTCGATACAACGTTTTGTATCCCTTGTAGTGCGGCAGACGTCAAACCTCTATTTATTCTCTAACCTAATAGCTGGCATTTCAGCTGTGATGACGATAGTCTGATAAATTCTGTCTCTCAATTGCTCAAGTGCGTGGGACATTTGGCGCTTTACACTACCCCGCTGGAGAATGTTAAAGGGATGTTAAATTAATGTTAAATTGCAAATATGAAAGTCTTTATTTTTAGAATGGTCTCCAAAGAAAATTGAAGCCCAGTATAAGTTACATGAAGTCCAGATAATTTCTTCACTTTGTATAGCATGTCTCACCAGCCATAATATGTGTTGTTTTTCCAAAAATTTCAGTATATACCGTCCCCATATACAGTCAGTCTTCAACTCTCAACAAAACGCAACAAATATTATGCACTTTCATTCTAATTTATGTGTAACTTGGGCATACTGAAAAAAAATGACTTAATAAAAGGCTTAACAATTTATAATAAAATGCATCACACTCTGTGAAGCAAAATCGCATATCTGTATCAATTAACAGAAGTACAGCTTAAAAAGATAACTTAATTATCATGCCAGCAACAACTTTTGCAGACCATACTCAAAATTAAACAATATATATTTTACAATTTAGTACAACACAAGTTTCAGTAAAACAGGCACAAATAACAAACAATGAAATATTGTCTAGGAGCGGGGAGGAAGGAGCTACTGTAGCGGCTATCGTATTCGCTTTTCTACCTGGAAAACGTCTCTTCTCCCTTCACTCCGTAATCCCGGGGTTGAAACCCAAATATTTGAACTTACAACAGGACGTAACTTAGCTATTTATTTATTTCGCTTGGCACTACGAGGTAATTATGGGGTTCTGAACTGTTATAGCAGGAAATAAGTGGTGTTAATTGTAGAGCAATAAAATAGATGCATTCCGAGGGACAATCTCTTACTGCATTTATAAAAATTTAAACGTGTCAACATTTTACACACCACTAATTACTGATATACCTACTTGTCATTTAACATAATTATAACTCGATACATTAAAAAAAAACATTTTCTGAATAAATAGTAAAATGAGAGAAATCTCGCTTTCTTCCATATCACAAGGAACGTATGAATTACGAACACTTCGGTTCATTAGCTGCTTCCTTGCAGCTAGCTATTGGGGCACCCCGCACTTAAGTTACGTTTAATTCTCGATAGTGGGGAGGGCGTGATTACCGGAATCACCACAATTTAGAATATAAGAATTAATCTTAGGACTAAGTAAATAATAATAAAACTAACATGAATACTCACCTTAAGTTCAGCGCCGGCGCTATCACGATCTCTGGTTCCACCACGCTGCGAGGCTAGCCAGGTCATCCAAAACACCAGCACAAACACATCACGTAGGCTCACTTTTAAAATAGCCACCATGGGGGGGGGGGCGCCAATTTCCGAGCCGTCACATACTCCGATCCCGTCAACGAATGACCCCCATCACAGGTCGCCAATACCCTTAAAACCACGCTCCCAGACGCTAGGACTGCTGACACCTCGCGGGTACTGAAAATTGATGGCCGAGTTCAGAATGCACAACTCTAAGGGCGCAAAGGTTTGGTGATCAAGGATGGCAAGCCAAACCGGAGTTCAGAGTGCAACTATATTAATTGGTTTTATTCATATCTACCAAATAAATTTAAGCAACTGCCATCATTTTTTAGTAACTTTACTTAAGTTTGCAGGCAACTAAAGAAAACTTGAAACTTTTTAAGCTATTACGACTCGCCAATATAACTTTGGCACGAGAGGTTTCGAACCACTTGAGTAGTATGATAAAGGGGAGTCAGGCATAAGGCACGGGACACCAGGGCCGAAGCCAGCAGACCACTATGTTGTGACGTCACCCGACTGTCATATTTTATCTCGGCGACCTTCACCTTGACTTCACGCCCATAACGTTAACACCATGCTCGTGACCTTGAATAACCATAAGCAAAAAAGCGGGAAGTTCTTCAAATATCCAAAACAAATGTTTAAAAATTTCCAAAAAAATATAAAAAGTATAAAATATATAAATACAAATTTTAAAATTTCGATGATTTGGGTTTAGAGGGGATAGGGGAGAAGAAGCTAGGAGCCGACCGGCCACAATGTTGTGTTGTAACCCTTTTGCCATATTAGATCGAGGTCACCTTAAAATCGNCCGACCGGCCACAATGTTGTGTTGTAACCCTTCTGCCATATTAGATCGAGGTTACCTTGAAATCGATATCATGACTGTGACCTTGACCCTGTACCTATGACCTTAAATGATCTATAACCCAAAAACACCAAAAAAATCTTAAAAAGTATTTCTAAAAATAAAGAAAAAGAAATCGTAAAACATTTCTTAAAATCCAGGGACATATAATGTGACCCCCTCCCTCCCTCTACTCACCTAAGTAACACCCACAACCCCAACCAACCCAATCATACAAAATCTGCAAAAATCACAAAAATTTAAAACATTATAAAAATCGATAAACATATTATGTTATCCCGACCTCCAACCCTATCGACCACAACACCTTAGCAAACACTCATACCCTTCACTCCGGCCACCATGTTGTATGCCAGTAACATTGATTTTCACCACAATAACATTAAAAACAAAAATGTAGAAAAATTGTAAAAAACAAAAACTAAAAACTTCATAACAATTAAAAAATTCTAAATATCGAAGAATATATGACATTCCTCCACCTTCCAACTGCTCGACCTCAACAACTTAATCAACACCCCCACCACCAACTGAAGCACAAAAATAAAGAAAAATAATTCTATAAATCGAGGAAAAAATTACGTTGATGACTCCGGCCACCATGCTGGATGACAGTGACTTTGACCTTGGCCACAGAGACCTCAAAAACAAAAAAGTTGTACAAAATTCAATAAATTCATAAAAATCGAAAAACCTCAACACTCCAACTCCTTACTAACCACCCTCCCCTCATACCTAAGAAAATTTGCANAAAGAAAAATAATTCTATAAATCGAGGAAAAAATTACGTTGATGACTCCGGCCACCATGCTGGATGACAGTGACTTTTACCTTGGCCACAGAGACCTCAAAAACAAAAAAGTTGTACAAAATTCAATAAATTCATAAAAATCGAAAAACCTCAACACTCCAACTCCTTACTAACCACCCTCCCCTCATACCTAAGACAATTTGCAAAAAAAACACTAAAAAGTAATTTAAAAATTGAAGAAAAATTTTATATTGATGACTTTGATCAACATGTTTTTCCNCAAAAAAAACACTAAAAAGTAATTTAAAAATTGAAGAAAAATTTTATATTGATGACTTTGATCAACATGTTTTTCCGACCGCCATATTGTTTCGCAATTACTCATATTCTTCGACCCCACCATCTTGTATGTCATCTGCTGTAGTTCTCTCGTCTTCTGCTAGAGTGTATCACTAGTGCTGTTTATGTTTTATATTGCTGCTAGAATGTTCCACTGCCATCCGCCATCTTGGATGTCTTCTCCGCGACATACATTCAACTGCCGCCTGCTATAGGCATCGTTGTCACTATCCCTTGGCCGTCATGTTAGTTCTATCGTCGTCTGCTAGAGTGTACCATTGTTGTTCACCATGTTTGTTTATGACAGCTAGAGTGTGCCTAATTACTCAATGCTGTTCGACTGCCAATTTGTTTACTAACTATTTTTAATCTGTAATCCTTCGAAAGTTAGTCGCCTGCTATTTACTTGGCCCCCTCGAACCATAATCTTCGATTCCAAGTTGCTTCTCTAAATAGCAACCAATACACCTCCTTTATTTCATGCTCTGTTATTCCACATCGATTCAAGCCTTCTCTCCACCCTGCCATCTTGGATTCAATCACTTCCACAAACTTAAATTTTGCCACATGACTTCAAAATCGTACACTTAGTTTGACATTTGTGTTCACTATAAAAGTAACTAGAGGTTTGTTATAGTGGGGCCAGTCATGTAGAAATTATGCGGGAGCTCTCTTAAACATGTACTGCACTGAAGCAGGTCTGGTCAGGCCTGGCTCAACCTTCGCCACCCTTGCTTCAGGTCAGAGTGTCAAAATTCTACCACTTGGACAGCTTACATTCAAGTCAGTTGTGTCCATCCTGCTGAGAATGTATTACAACAATAACACACTCTCATTTTTGTGTACTTCATTTTAACACATATTTCTGTTACCATATCATTAATTGTAGGGTTTCAGTAAAANACACTCTCATTTTTGTGTACTTCATTTTAACACATATTTCTGTTACCATATCATTAATTGTAGGGTTTCAGTAAAATGTCATTGCAACAAATATTTTAATACTTACATTCAAATAATATATTTTGACCATATAATTTCATTTATTTATATTTTCATGCTCACTTGAAGTACCGACATGTAGTGGCAGATCTGAAAGCCAAGGCCATCATATTTCCCATATCAGAAGAGCAGACAGTGTAAAACACAAATGAGAAATAAAACACTGTTTTTAAAATATGAAAACATATATATTTTAACATATTTCAGTCTACAATTATTATAAAAAAACAGAACCCCAACAGTCTGCACGCCATTGATGTAGCATATTTCCATTAACACGCACACTTTTCATGTAATAAATTCAATTTATTGATATGCAGTTCAAGGATGTATATACTAGCAAGTGTCCNTAACACGCACACTTTTCATGTAATAAATTCAATTTATTGATATGCAGTTCAAGGATGTATATACTAGCAAGTGTCCACACAGAACCCTTCCTCTTCTTTTCGAATTTCTTTTTCAAGGCCTCCACAGCCCCTGGGATACAATCAACATTGTACAGTGCTTGATTCGCAGTCTTAAATGCTCGGCGAATGATTCATACATACCTCCAAAAGGTAAAGCGTTTTGTAAGTACAATCTAGCCAAACATTATATTTTATGGGACATACTTTAACTTCTGTTAATAGATTATTCTTTGCTTAATGTGGTCCAGGTGTTTTCATATGTATTATGTACCTACAAAGTTTTTCCCATCACAAAATATAATAAAGTACCATTCAATGCTGATTTTTTAAGACTGTAGCCATTCGATGTTGTGTCATCAACTGCTAGTGCAGGTCTTTTCTTAGCTGCTGAAAATCTGCCTTTACAAATCTTGATATGACTTTTCAGCTTATCGCCATGCTTGGATAGATGTTTACACTTGACACATTGTTGCATAGAACAAAAAGGATTCTTCATGCAATTAGTTTTTTTCATGCTTCCTTGCAATTTGCCCATAGGCAAAAATCTTGTNTAGAACAAAAAGGATTCTTCATGCAATTAGTTTTTTTCATGCTTCCTTGCAATTTGCCCATAGGCAAAAATCTTGTTGTAGTGACAGCAACTAACCTTGACGACGTCATCGACGGCTGCATTGCTGCAGGTGTCCCATCCGATGAAGTCGATGGTGCTGTTGGTGTCATACCTGAAGAAGTCCCTGACNTAGAACAAAAAGGATTCTTCATGCAATTATTTTTTTTCATGCTTCCTTGCAATTTGCCCATAGGCAAAAATCTTGTCGTAGTAACAGCAACTAACCTTGACGACGTCATCGATGGCTGCATTGCTGCAGGTGTCCCATCCGATGAAGTCGATGGTGCTGTTGGTGTCATACCTGAAGAAGTCCCTGACNTGGCTGCATTGCTGCAGGTGTCCCATCCGATGAAGTCGATGGTGCTGTTGGTGTCATACCTGAAGAAGTCCCTGACACTGTTGGTACCATTCCTGATGACGATGATGGTGGGACTTCTGACGCAGGTGTCCAATCTGAAGAAATCGATAGCAATGTGCAATACTCCTACGTTGAAGGACCAGCAACCTTTTGTTCCATAATATATTCCAGAGTTGCTTACACAAACTAAGACGAAGTGTTAATGACTGCCACTGTCAAACTAAGCTACCCAAATATAACCCATCTTCTTATTCAACACGCAGACACCATACCACCCAATATTATCCCCACCACAACTCAAGTTCACCAAGCAACTAAAGCGTTCAGACAAACCCATAACCCAACGCTCATTCCATCTGCTCTGCCAATCTACACCACGTATATATTCATCACCCATACCAAACCTTATAACTTTAACCACATCCCAAACATTCAGTCCCCAGATGCTTTAACAAAATACACAGATGTGACAAAAGTCATGGGATAGCAAAATGCAAATATACAGATGGCAGTAGCATCGCATAAAAATTGTATAAATGGGCAGTGCATTGGTTCGGCTTTCATTTGTAGTCAAGTGATTCATGGGAAAAGGTTTATGACATGATTATGGCCACACGACGGGAATCAACAGACTTTGAACGCGGAATGGTAGNGATTCATGGGAAAAGGTTTATGACATGATTATGGCCACACGACGGGAATCAACAGACTTTGAACGCGGAATGGTAGTTGGAGCTAGAGGCATGGGACATTCCACTTCGGAAATTGTTAGGGAATTCAACATTCCGAGATTCACAGTGTCAAGAGTGTGCCGAGAATACCTAATCTCAGGCATAACTTCCCACCATTGACAACGCAGTGGCCGACCGCCTGCACTTAATGACCGAGGCCAACGAAGTGTGCGTAGAATGGTCAGTGCTAACAGACAAGCAACACTGCGTGAAATAACCACAGGAATCAATGTGGGACGTACGACGGACGTGTCCGTTAGGACAGTGCTGCGAACTTTGGCTATAATGGGCTATGCCAACAGAAGACCGACTCGAGTGCCTTTACTAACATCACGACATCACATGCAGCGCCTCTCCTGGGCTCGTGACCATATCGGCTGGACCCTAGACGACTGGAAAACCGTGGCTTGGTCAGATGAGTCCCGATTTCAGTTGGTAAGAGCTGATGGTAGTGTTCGAGTGTAGCGCAGACCCCACGAATACATGGACCCAAAATGTCAACAAGTATTTATGCAAGCTGGTGGTGGCTCCATAATGGTGTGGGCTATTTTTACATGGAGTGGACTGGGTCCTTTGGTCTAACTGAACCAAACATTGACTGGAAAGGGTTATGTTCAGCTACTTGGAGACCACTTGCAGCCATTCATGGACTTCATGTACCCCAACAATGATGGAATTTTTATGGATGACAAAGTGCCATGACACCAGGCCACAACTGTTCGCGATTGGTTTGAAGAACATTCTGGACAATTCCAGCGAATGATTTGGCCACCAAGATCGCCCAACATGAATCCTATGGAACATTTATTAGACATAATCGAGAAGTGAGTTCGTGCACAAAATCCTGCACCGGCAACACGTTCGCAATAATGGACGTCTATAGAGGCAGTATGGCTCAATATTTCTGCCGGGGACTTCCAACGACTTGTTGAGTCCATGCCACGTCGAGTTGCTGCATTTCGCCAGGCAAAAGGAGGTCCGACACGATATTAGGAGGTATCCCATGACTTTTGTTGCCTAGTGTATATACTTATTACCCATATGATTTGTTCTACCGACACTATTCGAAATATCCTCACTGCTCACTAAAATAAATGCATACCTCGAACATTCAATCCACACTGCTCTAACCGATGACATCCAGCCAAATATACTAGTCATCATACCACCCAACAAAACTGAAAATAGCAACAACCATACCAAGCAAACATACAGTCAATACCATACAAAGCCATTTCAAATACAGCGACACAATCAGCTTCTTCCCATAACATCCACCATACCGATTGACATCAGTAAAAAAAAATTGACCGCCCGNTACAGCGACACAATCAGCTTCTTCCCATAACATCCACCATACCGATTGACATCAGTAAAAAAAAATTGACCGCCCGTATGAACCACTTTAAGTAAAGCATGCCTGAGCCATATAGGATTCACTGACACCGACAAACTGTTCATACCATTTGTCATACATCGGCAATCACCCGACAAGCATACTGGAAACCATACCACCCAATATACCAACCATTTCATCGATCATACCACAAGTGTGCCAAGAAAGTTTAGAATTAACTAGCCCATAACCTAGCACCCATTCCATCCACTCTACCAATCGACACCATGTCTACTCACCACTTATACTACACACTATAACTCAAGCATACCCCAAATAATTCACTCTGCACAGGCTTAACCAAAATATTATATCTATTTCGCCTACGATGTGTCCTAGAGACAACAGACAAAATATANCACTCTGCACAGGCTTAACCAAAATATTATATCTATTTCGCCTACGATGTGTCCTAGAGACAACAGACAAAATATACTCACCACCCCAATAATAATCAAAAATACAACAGCCATGCAAAGCAAACATATTGTCCCTGCCATACAAAACCATTTCAAACCCCCCCGACTTAATCAACTTCTTCCCATAACATCTACTATACCTTTGTTACCACCAAAATATACTGACATCCCATACCAACCACCATAAGTCAAGCATGACTTAGCAGTAGAGGACTCACTGAAACACACATGCTGATCATTGCATTTGACATACAACAGCAATCCTAAGACAAGTATATTAGAAACCATACCATCCAACATTGCCGAAGTGTACCAAGAAACTTATACTATTCATCTTATCAACCAATATTTCTCAAAAATTCAGCACCCAATCATGCAAATATATAGTTCATACATACCATACGAAGCAATTTCAAACACCGCAACACAATCAGTTTCATCCCATACCATAAACCATACCGACTGACATCTGCTAAATTAACAGACCGCCCATACAATCTACTTTAAGGCAAGCATGCGTTTGCCACATAGGACTCACCAAAATACATATGAAGACAAATCCATTTTAAATACACCGACAATCTTTCGACAAGTATTATGGAAACCATACACCCATCATACTAACAATATCATCCATCATAAATAAATAGTAGCAAATATTTATACATATGAGACCCGCCTATAAATTAAAAAAAACTAAAACCCATTCGATATGCTCTACCAATCGACACCAGACAAAATACTTACTGCCCTTGTACCACCCGCTATAACTCAAGCATGCCTCAACCATGCAAGACCATGTAAAGGCTTTACCTCCTACCTATTCCATCTGATTTAACAACCGATGCAAAAAATGTATACTTAGGAATATACTACCCAGTGTACCATACAGATCTCACTTTCTAATATATATATATATATATATATATATATATATATATATATATANATATCACTGCCATAAAACCAGTCAATTATTCTAGCCATCCATACCATTAACCACACCGGCCAAAACATAGCATGTACCATCCCACAAGAAAAACTAAACATCCATATCAACCATTATATCTACAATAAAACCAGTAAATCATACCAACCATTCATACCAATAAATGCACTGAAAAAACCTACCAGGTATCATACCTCCTGCACAGTTAATAATTATATCGACAACCCCAGCAGTACTGAGTGACATACAGGTCATAACTGTCACAATTACTGTACCTTACCGACATGCTATTTGAATATGTCTGCCAATCACAGATACCAACATATCAGATAACCATACCAGCCATATCAACATGAACAAAACATAAACTAATATCGAAAAAATACCATCCAAACCAAATGTATCATCTATTCCAACCTAAGCATAACTAAGTCATGCTATTAACGATACAGACCATGTGAAATACTGACCTCAGATTTACTGACCACTCATCACAATCAAATATGCTGATAGTGTATCGAATGCCATTTCATATAACTTCACCAGTAATACACATAAACAAGCAATATCACATGACCAATCAACGTCTATAAAGCTACCGTATTGGTAAACCTAACTCATTTGCGGCATTAGACAGAGTTGTTATTGGAAAATAATTGACCAACATTGGAATTATGATTTCATGTTTTCAATGGGTGATAGTACTAGATTTATTTCGGGTTTTCATTCAATGTAGTTAATATTTAGCTCGGATATGTGTTTCACTCTTTCCTTTAGTGGTTTTTGGGTTGTGGTAGTAGTTTAGAGACAATTCCCTTGTAATATTTTCCCAGGGGATAATTAGTAGGAAAATTTTAGTTTGTGTTGAAATTTCAATTCCTCGTTATACTCTCTATAATTGTATCTTGTTGTCTGTTTTAGTATCGTATTTCCACTGTGGCATAATGTTCCTTCCCTATGGCCAATTTTGCGCTTTCAACAGTCACAGTCACATCACTGGACTCTGGTGTAGTCTTTGAACGTGTAGATGAAGTCTTGTTTTCTGACAATACTTAGTCGGCAGTGTTGAATTTTGATTTGGTTACCTTGCAAAATGAGTGTTCAGAACTTGAAATCATGATACATACAGTTGTGTCAGTGTGTGAGAATGAGAACAGGCATCCTGCTGAGAACACTTAATTTGACCAAAATTTAAATTTAACTATTTAAATTTAACTATGGCACAATTAAGAAATAGTTTTCTTGCATTTAAGTGTGAAACGGAAACCCTAACTTTATTATTGCCATTCAGATCGAAGCGTACACTATTTGGTATTGGAGGAAAGATTTTGAAAACAATTTTTGGCAACTTAGATAGTGAAGATTTAACCCTTCAGGAACATCGTCTGAACTCTCTACCAAAAACCCAGGATGACATTCCAACAAATGTGGCTAATCAAATTATTCTTAACAAATATTTGGAAGAAAGAACTATTAATAAAACNAGGATGACATTCCAACAAATGTGGCTAATCAAATTATTCTTAACAAATATTTGGAAGAAAGAACTATTAATAAAACTGGGTATATAAAAAAAATTAAGTCAATGGTATCTGGATCATAATAATGTTTCGTATCGCAACCTCTATTTTGCATTACATGACACCTTTGATAGGAGATCATCTTCAATTTTAGGATTGATTTAAAGGGTATGCTACTACGTGCCACTGAAGCTCTCACTAATGCCAGATTGGAAGTTTTTGATTTGCGTCATGCGATTGAAACTAGTGCAGATGGCGNAGGATGACATTCCAACAAATGTGGCTAATCAAATTATTCTTAACAAATATTTGGAAGAAAGAACTATTAATAAAACCTGGTATATAAAAAAAATTAAGTCAATGGTATCTGGATCATAATAATGTTTCGTATCGCAACCTCTATTTTGCATTACATGACACCTTTGATAGGAGATCATCTTCAATTTTAGGATTGATTTAAAGGGTATGCTACTACGTANTTTAGGATTGATTTAAAGGGTATGCTACTACGTACCACTGAAGCTCTCACTAATGCCAGATTGGAAGTTTTTGATTTGCGTCATGCGATTGAAACTAGTGCAGATGGCGAGTTAAGTACAAGCTTATTAAGTGCTGGTTCATTTTTAAACATTCTAACGCACATTCAACAGCTTATTACTTTGCCACATTACGTGATAGCACCAGTTGTAAATGAAAATGTATATATATTTTTTGGTCTAAGTAATGTTCAGGCAATTATCTACAATTCATCTCTTAATGTTGTTGTTAATGTTCCTTTGGCCAATAAGGATAGTTTGTTTAAAGATATAATGTTTACCCCGTTCCTTGTTTGTATTCTAAACTAAACAGATACCTGTTACTTAATGTTCAGGAATTCTTGATAGTTAGTTTGGATCGTAAGCATTTTGCTACTGTTAACCACAATTCCCTTGTGAGCTGCAATACTCCATGCCCTGCTTCTTTCCCTTTCTTTGATGCACATGTATACCACTGTGAATATAACCTTTTTACAGGAAAATAATATTTTGAATTTTGTGAAAAATCCGTTATCAGTCTAAAACTTCTCTTTTTACGTAAAATAGATCCCATTGGTTATTTGCTTCTAATTCTCCCCTTGATGTTACTTTCTTGTGCAGGTCTACTACAGAAAACGTTTCCCCTTTTACTCTTGCTTTGTCAGGTACTGGTTTGATAATCAATGCATCTCATTGTGACATTATGAGTCCCTTTTCAAAACTTTTAGTTCTGTAAATTCTGCTATTCACTATAACATATCTCTGCCTGACATCCACGTCCATAAACTGGAAGCTAAACTTTCTCATGTAAATTTTTCTCCTATCCCTAACCTTACCCTAAATTATTATTTTAGCTTCACACCCTCAGCAAACCAACTTTCAGAATGTCCTGCGTCTCCTTCGCCCTCATCCTACACAACCTTCAGTCAACCTAAATCGCATCTCCATTATTGTATCTTGTATTCCCTTTTTGTTGTTTCTTGCTTGCTATATATTTTTGTTGAAATTCAAATTTTGTGCCAAGGCTAGTTCCCAACCTTCTGATCAGCCTGTCCTTGTGCCAGAAGGATGTGCTATGATTACTTTGCCTACTACATCAGCTTCTACTTATAGTTAATATTTTTTTGTGTTGACTAAATTTGTTACAACTTAGTTTGTAAATTTTTACTGTGTGTGTATGTCAGTGTATGCCAAGCCTTGATCCCTTGGCCTTGTTTATGAGAGGGAGTGTGTAATGTTTGCAGGCACTCGCTTATTTTTAACCATGTTTTTTTAATCTTGTATTCTCTTTCGGGGGATATTTTTGATTTTCGTGGCAAAGTGCTTGTTTTATTTTCCGGCACCTAGCCTTATTGTTTATTTCTATGTAAAAACAAGGTTAGATCATATTTTAGCCACTGTTTCTGTTATTTTGTTTATTCAAATAGAAATATTCCAAGATTTCGTTACCTTTTAATTTTGAAATTTATCGGTGACCAGTTACTCTGAAAAGGTTTAGCTGTTGTATCAACCGATTGAAATAACTTCAGTTACAGGAATTGTAAATTTTGTAATTAAATATTATTTATTTCGTATGTGAATTTCAAATTTAAATAATTTTCTGTCAATGTAGTTTCATAAAGTATTCATGGTATTAATGTAAACGTACCACATAACGAAAATGGATAGTANATGATTACTTTGCCTACTACATCAGCTTCTACTTATAGTTAATATTTTTTTGTGTTGACTAAATTTGTTACAACTTGATCCCTTGGCCTTGTTTATGAGAGGGAGTGTGTAATGTTTGCAGGCACTCGCTTATTTTTAACCATGTTTTTTTAATCTTGTATTCTCTTTCAGGGGATATTTTTGATTTTCGTGGCAAAGTGCTTGTTTTATTTTCCGGCACCTAGCCTTATTATTTATTTATATGTAAAAACAAGGTTAGATCATATTTTAGCCACTGTTTCTGTTATTTTGTTTATTCAAATAGAAATATTCCAAGATTTCGTTACCTTTTAATTTTGAAATTTATCGGTGACCAGTTACTCTGAAAAGGTTTAGCTATTGTATCAACCGATTGAAATAACTTCAGTTACAGGAATTGTAAATTTTGTAATTAAATATTATTTATTTCGTATGTGAATTTCAAATTTAAATTATTTTCTGTCAATGTAGTTTCATAAAGTATTCATGGTATTAATGTAAACGTACCACATAACGAAAATGGATAGTANTATTTTCTGTCAATGTAGTTTCATAAAGTATTCATGGTATTAATGTAAACGTACCACATAACGAAAATGGATAGTATAACTGGTTTTGTGTCAAGTGACTTGATACTATCAGGTATTTTCGTAACACGTCCTACAGCTTTCTTCTTGCTCTCTACTCGTTATGGCGTTACACAAATGTAATCAGCTCAGGCTATTATCCAGTTTCAATGGAGTAATCTTTTGATTTTTACCGCTTTGGGTACCTGTTTCTGGTTCTGTTTTTTGGTCACTGCCTCAATATTGCATAATTTCATCCTTCTCTTTTTATTTTATGCATAAAATTTGTATTTACAGTGGTCAACCTGTTGGATCAGAAAATGCTGTGTTGAGGCCATTTCTCCACATTGCTGAGGCATTACAGATTTTCTTTGAAGTCACCTTGCGTCTTCTTGATGATGTTTTAATGATGAAGTAACACCTATGCTGGCTTTGGCAAGGGAGATGTCCCGAAGATGGGCCACATCTCAGCAAAGTCCAGACATGATATTTTTATTATTTTCGGCATGTGCGTGAATCTTTCAACAATACAGCAACCAAGTCGCCATCTTTAGTTATTTTGAACTCAGTATATCATTTNGGCATGTGCGTGAATCTTTCAACAATACAGCAACCAAGTCGCCATCTTTAGTTATTTTGAACTCAGTATATCATTTTAAAAAAAGGAACATAACCTCTAAAATTTTCTGTATGGCTCAACACATATTGTCATTGTGAACTTTAAAATTTTTTATTGTGCGATCCTTACAAAATTAACATNTTTTTTATTGTGCGATCCTTACAAAATTAACATTAATTTATTACGATAAAATTTAAAAAAAATGTTTTATTTCAACAGTTAGTACTTGTAAAATACCATAAAGCCCTTTTCACTGTTATACATTAAAAATATTTTATTATTATGTTGTTTCCCTTTCATTAAAACTTATACTGTTCAAACGAATTTAAGATCTACTTTCTTTACCAAACACCTTGCTCTTTTTACTCTAAATCACATTTTGCTTTATTGCTGTACGTAATAATAATTATTATGTATCTGTAAGGGTGCTTGAGTGGGAATTTTGGCTCTGCCTTTTTATTTCTCCATTTTATATTGGGGTCTTATCTACACAATTAGTTTCTTCAGAGCTTCTACTTGTAGCATGCTTGTGTTTATAGTTCATGAAGTCCGTAAATGCTAAAGTACTCTTGAGATGCCATGGGTTTATCGTACACACACGCCTTAAGAAAACTCTGCAGACAGAAGTCAAATGGCGTAAAGTCCGGGGAATGTGGTGACCATGCACGAGGCCCACCCTGTTCTATCCAGCAAGCAGGATACGCTGTGTTGAGGTGGTCATGCACAATCCTGGTGAAATGGGGAGATGCACCGCCATGTTGCAGCCACATCCATTCTCTGATGGCGAGCAGAAAATTTCCAGTAACTGTGGCAATCTGAACAAAAAACNACCATGTTGCAGCCACATCCATTCTCTGATGGCGAGCAGAAAATTTCCAGTAACTGTGGCAATCTGAGCAAAAAACCATTATATGGAAATACTGATAACGGCACAGCAGCAATTATGGGCCAATAACCTTGTCCCCTACTATGTCGTTCCAAATATTGATGGCGAAGCAGTGCTGGTCGCCTCTCGTTAGAGTTGCTCGTGGGTTGGAGTCGTCCCACATGTGGACATTTCCACTGTTCCAAAGCCTTCGTGCGTGAACGTGGCTTCGTATGTAAACATTACAATCCCCGGTAAATCAGTATTAATTTCACACTGCTCTATGGGCCATTTTTTGTACCCTACCCACATGGTAGTATGGCAGTAACTGTTCATGGAGGACACACCATACTGTGGCATTCGATTAATATATTCAATGCTTGGTCTAGAATAGATAATGCATTTGGTTTGGATGCTAATTTTTTTTTGTATTAGTGTATATTTTTCATGTTGATATGGCTGATATGGTTACTGGTATGGTGGTAGCTGTAATTGGCAGATATACACAATTGGCATGTTGGTTTGCTATGGTTATGGTAAAATGTAGGATCTGTTTGGTTCTCAGTACCGCTAAGGTTATCGATATAATTATTTAGTATGCAGGAGGTATGATAGCTGTTAGGTTTTATCGGTGCACCTATTGGTATGAATGGTTAGTATCATTAAATTTTTTTGGGTTCCTGTAATGGTTGTAAATTATGTTTGGTTTCCTTGTGGGATGGTACATGCTATGTTTTGGCCGGTGTGGTTAATGGTATGGATGGTTGGTATAANTATGTTTGGTTTCCTTGTGGGATGGTACATGCTATGTTTTGGCCGGTGTGGTTAATGGTATGGATGGTTGGTATAAACGGCTGGCTTGTTGGTGTTGATGTGTTTGGCATAGTTAGTTGTTTATTCAATTCCAACATGGACATTGCTAGGTGGAATAAATTACTACCTCGAAAGTTACACGTCCTGTCTGTTTATTGGCAAAATTGNACAACATGGACATTGCTAGGTGGAATAAATTACTACCTCGAAAGTTACACGTCCTGTCTGTTTATTGGCAAAATTGTTACAGAGTCTTCGGTGCTATTGTTTACAAAGCGCTAAGCTGTCTATACAGCAGATGCTCGTGGATGTTTAGTGAATGTGTATATTCAAATGAAATAATCACAGTGTTCATAATAATCCTCTCTGCTGGAGCTGTTAGTAATATGGATGTGCCCCACAGATCTAGATGTAACTCTGTTCAAACACAACTTACGAAAAGGTAAGAAGATGATGTGCATGCCTGAAATATGGAAGTCTAATTTGCGAAAGAATTTTGTGTTGAAAGGAGAAGCTTAAATTAATGGTTCAGGGAAACAAATTGAATCCAAATCAGTTGTCATTCCTATATGTGACTGCAAGCAACATCAATGCTATAAAAAACTCTCAGAAAGTGATAAAACATACATCCTCTCTATATTCTATAACCTAGGAAGTAATGACGAGCAAGATCTACACCTCCAGAGACTCATGGAACTTTTAATGATAAATGTCGTTGTGGCAAAACAGAAAATTCTAGGAAACGAAATGGAAGTTTCAAATATTTTTTACTTAAGGGTTCAAATCGTATTGATGTTTGTGTACAAGCTTTCATAAATTTACATAATGTAACACAGAAAATGATCTTCAGACTAGGAACTCTCCTTACCTTGCATATCTTTCCTTAAGATAGAAGTGGTTATAACAAAAAATATAATGCAATTATGTGCGAAATTTTCAAATGAATTTATGAACTTATCAGTAAGTTTCCAGTGAAATGTACTAAATATGGTAGTAATGAGATTAAGTATCTAGACTCATATGTAAACGTAAATAAAATGTGCTCCGTATTCAAAGAGTCTCATCAAGACAGCAAAGTAAGGTGTAAATTTTACTTGATGTATTTTAACAAAAACTTTAAGATGATATTTGGTAGAACACAGATGATTCGACATGCGCACTGGCATTTGACTTCATACAAAATTTGTCATTACCCCACATTCCAGTTCAAGACGTTTATTACCTTCATCAGTTANACTGGCATTTGACTTCATACAAAATTTGTCATTACCCCACATTCCAGTTCAAGACGTTTATTACCTTCATCAGTTATCTGTGTTTTTGTTTTGCGCCAACAATCTTAAAGACAGAACATCTGTTATATACTTGTACACTGTAGTAGATGCTATAAATGATGCAAACAAGGTGTGCAGTTTGCTGAATCATTATATTAACAATTACATGCACGAGAGTGTAAAAAAGCTTTGCTTGTTCTCAGATGCTTTTCCTGGGCAAAACAGAAACCACACGTTCATTCGGTTTTGCTTGGGTCTAGCAAAGTGTGGCGAATATGATATTGATATCAATTGCTTTCCCACAAGAGGCCAATCATTTCTTGACTGAGGCAGTGTTTTTGGTCTAATCAAGCGTTCTATCAAGAGGACTGACCGAATTTACACCCTAACCCTATGCATATGTTATAGCACATGCAAGCAAAAATATCCAGGATGTTATGATTCAAGGCGGGGGTATATTCTACTTTAATAGTTGGAAGCAGCCACTGTACAAGAAACAAACACTTTCCATTGAGTGCTATTCTTCCATTGTTCCAAGAAACCAGAAACAATCCTTTACGCCTGTATCGTTTCAACAATTTTGTTTTTTAAAACACATGTCCTGGAACATCTCAAGAACATCTCTTTATTGGCAGCTGTGTTTATCACACTTTTCCGTTGAAGCAAAGAGGCAGTCGACCAGAACCCGGACAACTGTTCCTTAACTTCAAACAGATGTATGTAAGTGGAAATATCCATATATACACTGAAGAGCCAAAAAAACTGGTACACCTGCATAATATCGTGTACGGCCTTCGCGAGCACGCAGAAGTGCTGCAAGACAACGTGGCATGGACTCGACTAATGCCTGAACGTATACAGGAGGCAATTCACACCATGAATCCNGAGCACGCAGAAGTGCTGCAAGACAACGTGGCATGGACTCGACTAATGCCTGAACGTATACAGGAGGCAATTCACACCATGAATCCTGCAGGGCAGTCCACAAATCCATAGGAGTGCGAGGCGGTGGAGATTTCTTCTGAAGAGCATGTTGCAAGGCATCCCAGATATGCTCAATAATGTTCATGTCTGGTGATTTAGGTGGCCAATGAAAGTGTCTAAAGTCAGAAGAGTGTTCCTGGAGCCACTCGGTAGCAACTCTCGACGTGTGGGGTATCGCATTGTCCTGCTAGAATTGTCCACGTCCGTCGGAATGCACAATGGACATGAACGGATGCAGGTGATAGGACATGATGCTTACGTATCTGTGNGGAATGCACAATGGACATGAACGGATGCAGGTGATAGGACATGATGCTTACGTATCTGTGACATGTCAGAGTCGTATCTAGACGTATCAGGGGTCCCATTTCACGCCAACTGCACACGCCCCATACCATGACAGAGCCTCCAGCAGCTTGAACAGTCCCCTGTTGACATGTAGGGTCCATGAATACATGAGGATGTCTCCATACCCGTACACGTCCATCCGCCCGATGCAATTGGAAACTAGACTCNAACAGTCCCCTGTTGACATGTAGGGTCCATGAATTCATGAGGATGTCTCCATACCCGTACACGTCCATCCGCCCGATGCAATTGGAAACTAGACTCGTCAGACCAGGCAACGTGTTTCCAGTCATCAACAGTCTAGTGTTGGTGTTGGCGGGCCCAGGCGAGGCATAAAGCTTTGTGTCGTGCAGTCAACAACGGTACACGAGTGGGTCTTCGGCTCCGAAAGCCCATATCAATGATGGTCCGTTGAGTAGTTCTCACGCTGGCACTTGTTGATGCCCCAGAAATTTGAGAAAGGGCTGCACGTCTGTCATTTTTAATGATTCTCGTCAGTCGTCGCTTGTCCCGTTCGTTCACGATCTTTTTCCGGCCGTAGCGATGTCGAAGATTTGATATTTTACCAGATTCCCGATATTCACGGTATACTTGTGAAATGGTCGTACGCGAAAATCCAAATTTTATCGCTATCTCGGAGATGCTGTGTCCCATCTCTCGTGGGCCGACTATAACACCGCGTTAAAACTCNAACACAACACTCAAACTAACTAAAATCTTGATAACTTGCCATTGAAGCAGCAGTAATCGATCTAGCAACTTTGCCAGACGTTCGTTGTCTTATTTAGGTGCTACCGACCTCATCGCGTTACTCTGATTGGTTCCATACCTCTGTTATTTGCTTACGCACGCCTATACCGTTTTTTTTTGCTCTCCAGTGTATACAAGTAACAGAGTGCCTACATTCCTCCTTATGATGATGATGATAAAATATAAAAGTTCTATACATCTCTCTTTGAGTGGCACACAAATAATGGTCCTACGATGATGAAAGTTGAAAACATTTCCTAAAGACGTATATTTCTTATTATTATGTCGTATGAGACAAATGTTTCATAAATTCGATGATGATACACAACTTTAACAGACACATGCTTTCTATTATTTCTGTTTAANCTGCCGACCTCATCGCGTTACTCTGATTGGTTCCATACCTCTGTTATTTGCTTACGCACGCCTATACCGTTTTTTTTGCTCTCCAGTGTATACAAGTAACAGAGTGCCTACATTCCTCCTTATGATGATGATGATAAAAAATAAAAGTTCTATACATCTCTCTTTGAGTGGCACACAAATAATGGTCCTACGATGATGAAAGTTGAAAACATTTCCTAAAGACGTATATTTCTTATTATTATGTCGTATGAGACAAATGTTTGATAAATTCGATGATGATACACAACTTTAACAGACACATGCTTTCTATTATTTCTGTTTAGAATTGAAAGGAACTAATTTTGAACATTTTATTTCATTCTGTACAAAATACATGTTATTATTTTGTATGTTTTATTNGAATTGAAAGGAACTAATTTTGAACATTTTATTTCATTCTGTACAAAATACATGTTATTATTTTGTATGTTTTATTCATGCCTGACATATATTTTTCTATATATTTCCATTTAGCTCAACAAGAGTATATACAATGCAAATAATGTTACGCACGGGTTGTTTTTTGTTGTTTTCTCTAAACATTTGTGAATGTACTTACTTCTCTTTGTATCTCATCGCTTCATGTTTTTTCAATGAATAAAATGTTTTTTATTTCTCTTTGGTGTTGTACCCTGTCTGCTTTCCTGATATAGGGAATACGATGTCCTTGGTTTTCAGATCTGCCACTACATGTTGGTACCGTAAGTGATCATGATAATAAAAATAAATAAAGTTATGACTTCAAAATATATTATTTTCATCTAAATACTTAAAAATTTGCTGTAATGGCCTGTCACTGAATGCTTAAAATGAATGATATGGTAACAGGGGTGTTTGTTAAAAGGAAGTGCAAAAAAATGAGAGTGGATTAATATTGTAATATATTTTCCATAGGTTGGACGCAATAGACTTGGAATTATGCTGTTGAAGTGGTAGAAATTTGACCTTGTGCCCTGGAGCGAGGATGGCGAAGGTTGAGCCGGGCCTGACGAGAACTTCTTCATTGCACTACATGTTGATGAGATGTTCTACATAATTTCTACATGACTGGCTGAGCTATAATACACCTACAGCTATTTTTGTAGTAAACTCAAATGGCAAACTAAATATAGGATTTTTAGTTCATATGACATTATTTTGGTTGGTGGAAGTGATTGAATCCAAGATGGTAAGGTGGAGAGCAGGCTTCTAAATCAATGTGGAATGACAGAGCATGAAAGAAAGGCGGTAGCCTGGTGGCTAAATCGAGAAGCAACTTGGAATCGCAGATTGCTATTCGAGGGGGCTGAGTAAATAGCAGGCGAGTAAATCTCGAAGAATGATGTATTATAATACGATATGTAAGTTAACAAATTGGCAGTCGAGCAGCAGTGAGTAATTAGGCACACACTAAGCTGTCATAAACAAACATGGTAGACAAAAATGGTGCACTCTAGCAGACAACGAGAGAACCAACATGACTGCCAAGCGATAGAGAAAACGATGCCTCTAGCAGGCGACAGTTGAACGACGATCGTGGGGACGACATATAAAATGGCGGATGACAGCACACTCTAGCAGCAATNCTAGCAGGCGACAGTTGAACGACGATCGTGGGGACGACATATAAAATGGCGGATGACAGCACACTCTAGCAGCAATAAACTTCATTAGCGGCATTAGTGATACACTATAGCAGAATACGAGAGAACATAGGCGAGGAGTTGGGAAACAATATGGCTGTCGGAAAAATGGGGATCGTAGTCATTAATGTAATTTTCTCTCGATTTTTAGAATGATATTTTTTGCAANGATGGCTGTCGGAAAAATGGGGATCGTAGTCATTAATGTAATTTTCTCTCGATTTTTAGAATGATATTTTTTGCAATTTTTCTTGGTTTTTATGTTTGTGAGGGTTAGTAAGGGGTGGGGGTTTTGTTTGGGGTGTTGGAGACAAGCAGATGTAGGGTGGGGATAATGTTATTTGCTCTTCGATTGTTTTAATTTTTTCGACTTTTATTAATTAATTTAATTTTTTACTATTTTTTCTCGATTTTGTTTTTAAGGTCTTTGGGGCCAGGTCAAAGTCACTGGCATCCAACATGGTAGCCGGAGACATACATAAAACGTATCCCTCAATTTTCAGAATTATTTTTCGATTTTTTACAATGTTGCTTATTTTTTATGATTGAGTGGTTTGCCGGCGAGGGGTAGGACGTGTAGTTTACAGCGGACAGGGAATGTGAGATTAACATAATACGATCTTGGAATTTTTATTTAATTTTTATTTTTATTATTGTGTGGTTGGTTGGTGAGTGGCAGTGGGTGTTATTTAGGGTGTTGTAGGCGAGCAGTTAGGGTTGGGGTAACATTATATGTTCTTTGATTTTTATAATTAGTTTTGTTTGTTTTCGAATTTTTGTATTTGTATTTGGGAGGGTGAAGGATTGCGAGTGTAGTTTATGGTGGGTGGAGGAGTGTGAGGTTAATGTTATATGATAATTTAATATAAATTTATTTTGTTTTTTCTGTGATTTTTCTTGATATTTATGATTGGGAGGTGGTTGGTGAGGAGTGAGTGGTGTTGGTTACAGTGTTGGGGTGGAGCAGGTGGTTGGTTGGGCAACATTGTNGTTATATGATAATTTAATATAAATTTATTTTGTTTTTTCTGAGATTTTTCTTGATATTTATGATTGGGAGGTGGTTGGTTGGTGAGGAGTGAGTGGTGTTGGTTACAGTGTTGGGGTGGAGCAGGTGGTTGGTTGGGCAACATTTTAAGTTCTTAGATTTTTATAATTATTTTAGTACTTTTATGATTTGGAATTGGGGATGCGAGGGATATGGGGTTTAATTTATGGCTGAAAGGTGGAGTGTTAAGTCAATATTATATGTTCATTGAATTAAAAACTTTTCTTTTTCAACATTTTGTTATTTTTCTTGATATTTTATGATTGCTTGGACGTTTGTTGATAGGTGGGTGAGGTTGGTTAGGATGTTGGGATCGAGCAGGAGGAGGGTGGTGTAACGTCATATGTTATTTGTTTCTTAGAATTTTTCGACATTTAGGAATTTATTATATTTTTAAAATTATTTCTCAATTTTTGTTTTTAAGGTTATTGGGGTTAAGGTCAAATTCACCGTTATAGAACATGGTGGCCGGAGTCATCACTGTAATTTCTTCATCGATATATAAAATTATTTTCTGATATTTGCAATATTTTGACGTGACAACGTCTTAAATTAGGTTGCGGCTGGGAGTCACTTATGAAAAAGTGTAACGCTCGGTNGGGGGGGGGGGAGTTGAGCTTTGCTAGGGATGGAGTGAGGGTATGTTGAGGCATCCGGGTAAAAAAAATAGCTTCCCAAATAGGATGAAAAGGGATTTCGGGCCCGTTTTTTAAATGGGGTGATGGGTCTTTTTTTTTTAGGGAAAAAGAGGAAATGTTAAGCGAAAAAGGTAAATTCTTACGGAAATTTAGGATTTTTTTAAAGTGAAAAACGGAAATTTTTAAGTGAAAACCCGGTAAAGTGATGATGTCATCCAAGATAACGGACAGTTCCTANTAAAGTGAAAAACGGAAATTTTTAAGTGAAAACCCGGTAAAGTGATGATGTCATCCAAGATAACGGACAGTTCCTAGCTCCTAATCATGAATCATGTCCTAGAAGTCTCAGTCCCGATCACTGATGGAAGTGGTAACTTACATAAACATATCAATTCCAGTAAGTGCAATTTTTTTCGTTCACTTGGAAACAGCATGTTTTGCATCGCTTTCTCCTGCATATATGCTGCAAAACATGTTTGCAGAAGATAAGGCTAATATATGGACAGTACAAGCGATTTACAGCATGCGAAACTGTGGTTTCGTAGGAAATATATACTTACTAAATTGGTACATGAAACGGAGGAGCTACAAAAATTTATGTAGCACCATTAGCTGTGAAGAATGTCTTTCATGACGCCCTAACTGCTAAGAAAAGGAAACTCAGTAAGTCTGTGCTGACGAAGAATCGGGTGATGTCTGTGCTGAAAAGAGAAATGTGATGAAGTGAAGACAGTGTTGGCGATGACGACGATGGTAGTTTTCTCGATGCCTTCACATACCTCCCCACCAATTTTAAGCAACGAGCGGCATGAAGCNCGATGACGACGATGGTAGTTTTCTCGATGCCTTCACATACCTCCCCACCAATTTTAAGCAACGAGCGGCATGAAGCGGGCGGTAGACAATAAGAGAAAAATCTGCCTACATATTTCCGGAAGACCGAGTGAATTTGTTAATGAACTTAGTCTTTTGTGAACTTTGATGGAAGGTAGAAATTTCTCGCATATTACATAGATACCTTCAATCATCGATAGCATGATGTGATTGACTTCTTGTTGCTTAGATTATTGTTTGTAAAACAAGTGAAACATAAATTTCGTTAATAAAATAATGTGTTCATAAAGAAAGGCTTATTTTTTACAATAATATTNCGATGACGACGATGGTAGTTTTCTCGATGCCTTCACATACCTCCCCACCAATTTTAAGCAACGAGCGGCATGAAGCAGGCGGTAGACAATAAGAGAAAAATCTGCCTACATATTTCCGGAAGACCGAGTGAATTTGTTAATGAACTTAGTCTTTTGTGAACTTTGATGGAAGGTAGAAATTTCTCGCATATTACATAGATATCTTCAATCATCGATAGCATGATGTGATTGACTTCTTGTTGCTTAGATTATTGTTTGCAAAACAAGTGAAACATAAATTTCGTTAATAAAATAATGTGTTCATAAAGAAAGGCTTATTTTTTACAATAATATTNTAAAACAAGTGAAACATAAATTTCGTTAATAAAATAATGTGTTCATAAAGAAAGGCTTATTTTTTACAATAATATTTTTAAAGCATAGTTGTATCCACTCAGTTACAAATATCAACCAAAATAAATTAATACAGGCTACGGGAATCAATGTGCAGGCACTGAACTGCATACATGTATTATGCAGGGACTAAGTCAAATTGCGCAAAGTCTTTGCTTGAATGAATACCATATATGTAAAGATCCATGAATAGTATTGCAATTAAGTATAGTCGGTTGGTATGGGTGGTATGGTGTGACCGTTCTTGTCTGTTGTACTAGCTGACTGGTCTTGGCGAGTGTTTGGTCTGGTCGTTTGATATAGACAGTTGGTAGTGCTGTTTGGTATAGTCGGTTGCTATGACTTGTCCGGGCTTTGTTTCGCCATTGATTTCGAAGTTAAATGATAATCGTGTCTTCCTTATCTCGTAAACTACAACCGACGGGCATGTGATCGAACACTTGGCAACAGCTAAGCTCTCATGTGAGCCTGCTGATATTTTGCTGCCACCACTAGGTCTCGGAGCCACGTGACACACACATTCAGGTGGTAATTGTAGTTCTAGCTTCGTATTTAAATGACCATCTTCCCCTTCATAGAAGTAGTAAGGGCAGTGTAGCAAGAAACATACTTAGGATCGCTGTACCAAGGTGTACACAAGAGTAGCCTGTAAATCTGAATGATAATAATGTGTTTTACATGTGTGTAGTAATTAACGCCAATAATATAGATATGGTGTTTTCGAGATGATTAGTCAAACTTTCAAGAATGACGGACAAAAGAAGCGAAAAGAGATAGGGCATGCTCGGCCGGAAATGTCTTAGTCAAAAGTCATAGGCAAAAACGTGGCTAAGCGAAATTGGGACATTCTGTACATATCGGGCTGAGATGAGTCCAACGCAAGACTGGTGACATAAGGCAGGCGTGGATGAAGCCAGGGGCCTGTTAACTTCTTGCATGAAGAGTGAAGACAGAAATTGAGTACACGGTTGAAGAAGTTGCCGATATCGTGTTTGTGTACGAGCAAGCAGTGCCAGTAGAACCGACAGTGAACACCCGGGCAGTAGCACGTGAAATGGATGTGGTCCACACTACTGGATGGAATGAACTGCATGAACAGTTGCTGCACCCCTACTATCCGCAGAAAGTCCACACCTTAAGACCAGCTGACATTTCTCCACGCGTCGTTTTTTGTGAATGGCAGCTGCAGTGTTGTGTGATGGATCCTCTATTTCATACTAATGTTATTTTCTCCAATGAAGCCTGTTTCACTCGTTTGAGCCGATGGCAATCACCATGAAACAACTGCGAAAGCTCATCAACAGCGATTTGCAGTAAAAATGTGGGCAGGCATATCCATTTCCACCTAATGGAGCTATATCTAATTCCGCGCCGCCTTACAGCACCAGTGAACAGGGTGTTTTTGAGAGACATACTCCCCGAATTGTTGAAGAATGTCCCACTTGCTGTCCGTCAATACATGCGGGTGCAACATGATGGGGCCCCCAGCGCACTTTGCAGCTGGTGCTCGTGAAGTCCTTGACAAGATGTACCCGCAAAGGTGGATAGGAATAGGAGGTCCTTTTCCGTGGCCATCTCGTTTGCCTGATCTCACCCCAATAGATTTATTCCTACGTGGTCATGTAATAAACCTTGTCTACCAGACACCAGTACTTAATGAAGACCTGCTGGCAAGAATCCTTGCTGCCTGTGTTTAAATCAGAACGTCAGGAGTGATGTTACAGCGTTGGTGTCAGAACCTCTCGCGACACTGTCAAGTCTGCATCGATGCTGGATGCCGCCATATCGTCAATCAACTGTATAACGTATTAAATTTATCTTGGCATGTATGATGTTGCCAAAAGCAGTACAGGATGTTCCAATTTCGCTTCGCCACGTTTATGTGTGTAATTGTATAACAGATTATGCTATTTTATTTGTTTTCTTATGAAACTTACTGTATATAAAAATTAAAAGAGAATTTGTGCTATGTGAAGCAAACACCGACCTAAAATTTACCAGTTTGGTATTTATTTTCGTTTGAGATAAGAGGTATCAAGGATAATTCTACATTAACCTCGAATAATTACCTTCATTCACTTTAACTGCTGTACTGGTGGACAATACTTCATGTGTAGTTTTCTGTGCTCTTTCATTTTCCAGTTTTCATTTAACTAGTGTTTAATCACTGCACTTGGTGTGCCAACTAAAGTTCGTTTCGCATTTTTTTTGTGTAAATTTTATCACATATCAATGGTATATGTATTACCACACTTTGACACATAGTTCACTCAGAGTTCACCCCATCAATTTATTTAACTCAGAGTATTTTCCATACTATCAGTACGTATTTTTATTCAATATCGTGCTTAACAAATAATTCAAATACATTTAATATTTAACTAAGATAGGTATTTCATCGAGATTGAAAGTCAGGTGAAAGAGTTANACAAATAATTCAAATACATTTAATATTTAACTAAGATAGGTATTTCATCGAGATTGAAAGTCAGGTGAAAGAGTTAGGATTGTGTTTTATCGCATGCATTTATTGCATGCTGGGTGGCAACCCCCACTATTTGTATGATGGGGTGCTTAGCACAGTACATATCCTTACCTTATTGATGATGACGTAGTAGCATATTACTATACTTTATCACATTGGTATACAGCAAGGCGTTTTCATATGATATCAAATAAAGTGCATATTTACCTTAACTTATAACGCACTCTACTTCCGTACTTTGAGATTGGCCATTGGTAAANATATCAAATAAAGTGCATATTTACCTTAACTTATAACGCACTCTACTTCCGTACTTTGAGATTGGCCATTGGTAAATCATTTGTATTCTTAATACCCTGTCGAAGGCTATTTCCACGATTTAGAAATATGCTGTATATGTAATTAACTCAACCCATTGTTGCGAGTCGTGTCAGGTATCGACCATTTCAAGTCTTAGTAGCTATGCTTCTGTCATAAGCTCATAGTTGATGCTGTTTGACCTTGACCTTTACATTCAAATAAATAAAATCATTTATTAAAAAAATTTATAAACTATAATGCCTTTCATTAATATGGCATAAGCCTATATCAAAGCCGAGATTATATGAGTTTTATAATTTCATAGTTTTGAAAATATTTCTTTTTCTATTTCAAGGTTAATGTATAGATCGTGTGAAGCCATTCAAGACTGCTGTAATGTCCTACAAGGTGTTTGTTTGTAGTGGTGAAAACAAGGTTTCTGAATATGCTTGTTTTCTCATTATCTGGGACCCAAGCTCGTGCGAACAGTGTACATCATGCTTTCTCAGACAGCTCCCATATCTTAAAATTACAAGCGATGTTAGAATTTATTCTTTGAGTATAATAAGTTGTCTATAATAGACCATTACCAGAAATGTTTTGCTAATTATGTTGATGATTCACGATGTGTTTCGCGAAGTACTTCGCAAATGGGATACATGCTGTTGGGCATCGACGATGTCGGTAAGTGTGCTGCTATTTCTAACCCGATCAGAGAGTGCAACGTCGCAGGCCTTGGACATCCACACATGCATGTGGCATCAATGGTACGTTTTCCATCATCTGGAAATCTGGCTCAAGAAATCACGAGGAAATAGCTTGCCAAACATCGGCCATGAACCATACGAAAAAGTATAGCTATGGAGACTTCAAATGGTTGTACACGACACGAATCGCAATGAATTTTATGAGTTTTTGTAATATTAATAATCAAACTTTCTAGGTAAGTTGTTATTTAATCAGTAAACTGGTGAAGTCTTGACAGGATAAGTCTCAGCAGGAGTCAGTCCCAGCAGGTATCAATCTAAGCAAGAGGCAGTCACGGAAGGGGTTAGACTCGACGGTAGTCTTTCTAAGTATATGGCGTTTCTGAACAAAGATTCTGCACGCCGCTGGTGATTGAAAATCTAGTACGTCGAGTATGACTTCATGCAAACAGTCACCAATAGGCCAAAAAATACTTGGAAAACATTCTAGCTATTGTGCCAAGAGCTTTGGAAAATTCTGTATTGCTCGAGGATAAGAGAATAGCAATTATTTGAACCTATCCCACGCGATTCTCAGATGCTATTAATGTATAAGACAATTGGCTTGTAACGATAAATTAGATACATATTTTCATGACGAGTGACATTTACAAACTCTAAAGAGGGGGCTGCAGTGTGTGCAAATGTTTACTATAATCCTAAACTCTTGGCTTTTGTTACACTCTAAAGAAATACGAGGATCCATACACTAAAGGTTCTATACAGGACCCCTATTAATATNTCTTGGCTTTTGTTACACTCTAAAGAAATACGAGGATCCATACACTAAAGGTTCTATACAGGACCCCTATTAATATATGATATATTTCATTAATAACCAAAAAGATGATAAAAAAACACCAAAACAATTGTAGGGTGAGTTTCTTGCTATAAATTTAGTATTGAGATGTGTAGATTTAAATAAAACAAAAAAAAAAATAGAAAATATTAAAGAATAACAATTTTGAAACTTTACTAACAAATATGTTAATGACTCAACGGACAACGCACGTGAACATTCCTTAAGATCTGGCTGGCTTAATGTTGCTTACACAACATTCAATTTAAATTCTTACCGTCACACTATACCATGAGAGTTCTACAACAAGTCCCGCAACTTGGCATTTAAAATTAACGAATGTGGCGCATGAGCCAGAAGGATGTAAGACAACTTAAAACCTAAACTTAAGGCGAAACTGAACCTACGATAACAGAATGTACTCTCGCCCGACGAAAGTGAGACAACAAAATCTAAGCCCTCTTCGTCTATCCCTATCCCCAGGTACCGAGCCATTAATGGATTATAAAGTAATTTAACTTAGAAATGAACGAGATCAATCCCACCTCTGTAACCCACAGCTACACCTCGGCGGGAACCAGGACCAGGCAAAAACCCGCCTTTAGGCGACGTCTCTCTGCTCGCAGTAGGCTCAGGTCACTATGAAGTCCCCAGTACAAATAACCTCGATTACCTGCCAAAACAGTGTTTTAATGCCTTCACGCGCACGCTGGTGGGGGTAGTTCGTTGATTAAGCAGTTTCCTCAAGCGCAGACTTGCCAGGCTTGCGACGGCCCCATTTCACAAGACGGAGTTTACAAAAACGAGTGCAAACTGTACAACTGTCATAACATGGCATTCTCAAATCCATAGTTATCCTGGGCGCACATGTGAACAGTCAAGAGCAAGTCACCTCGCCAAGTCAACACCAACTTGCAACATAAGCAAGTGCCCCAGCGGAAGCAATTTAAAAAAAAACAGCACTCAGGAAGGCAGCAAAAATTAAAGCCGGGACAATGTATCAAGGCTTGCCAGTGCAGCGTTCTTTCGCTTACTTGGATACATCATGCTTTGATATCGCTGTATGTCACCAATGACGTCGCAACTGCTAAGAAAAGAAAATTCAGGGATGCCTCATGAAGAATCTGGTAATGTATAGGAGGAAAAAGAGAAAAGGAGATAAAATGATATCATCGCACGATCTGGACCATAAACTTTAAAAATAAAATATTTTTAAATATTTTAAAAACAAAAACTATTGATATAAATATGACTTTGGCTTAGACTTTATTTTCACCGATGTCATACGATTTTTATGACGGTGGTGATTTTCTCGATGGCTTCATACATCCCCCTCACCAGATTCACTGCAATTAGCGGCATGCAGCAGACAATAAGGCAATAATAAGAACCCTGTCTTCATTTTTCTCAAAGACCCTGATGAAGTTGATGATTAACTCAGACTTATGTTTTGTAAAATTATAGAAATTTTCCCATCTAATAAAAACAGCAACCATCGATGAACTGAAGGACGGGGGCTTTATAGCAAGATATTAACGACTTCCTTACTGCTGAGTTTGTAATTTATAAAATTGATTTAAAATGTTTAATAAAATATTTAACAGCTTAATTTTAAATTGTTATTATTCCTAATAATTTTTTTAAGTCAAGTTGTAAGCACTTGGCTACAAAAATCTGCATACAGATATTAATACAAATACACAAACCCTGGACTGCATAAAAGTATTAAAGAACACACCAAGTAAAAATGTGCAGATTCTCTCCGTGAATGAATGCAAAATTAGTTAGTATGGAGAATGAATGTTATTACGAACAGGTATGGCTGGATGGTATGGGTGGTATCGTCTGACCATCTTGTCATTTGGACTTGCTGGCTTATCTTCATGGTCAGTTGGACCAGTTGGACCGGCAGTAAAAGACACATTCTTACTTTGTTTTGTTGGTGGTGTTGTAAAGACCTTGCCAGCTGTATATTTTTATATTGTGATTGGGCTTGTATTTATTTTGGGCAACATTATTAATGCTTCTCTTATCCACAGTTATTTTATGTAACAAATAGATTTGAGCGAATATAAACGTAATCTTGAATGTGAAATACTACATTACAATCATTTGTATGCGTATGTTGATGAAAAAACCTGTTACAAATAAACAGACGTGAACGGCGCTTACAAGAAGCAGTCTGTGCTACCACCACCAAAACTAAAATATGCAAATCAGTAATTAGTTAATGCACTATCTAAAAATATAAACTACATAATTGTTTATTGTATTTTTATGCTATGTGAATATAGTATATACTTTGTTAAAAATATGTAAAACCTTTTTAAAATGCCAAGGTTGTAAGACCATAGAACCTCGGCTTTGGACAGACTTCGGGCATCTTCGGTAAGGTTTCGTTTTCCCCATTCAAGTTACGAGGGCGTGGTAGGGTGGCTCCGAAAAACACGGACAAATTCCGCCTGCATATTCCATATGAAAAATTACTTCAAAGACATAAATGCAATATATGGCTTACGATGCTTCGTAAGGGTGGAACGCACTCTTAAAGGTGGAGCAGAAACACATGTTTATTGAGTATTTTACAGGAAGTATTTGAAATGGAAAAATGACATCCAGGATAATGTGTAGTTGAATGAATGTCAGCAACCACAGCGAAACCAGTTGCTGCCATTAACTTATGTCATAGAGAAATTAAGGGTTGCAACTTTGTAGAAGCATAAAATAATTTTATGCCAAAGCCTAATCGGGCTCCCAAAGACAGAATATTAAAGAGCACGTTATAATTAACGAAAGAGGTTGTCAGAACTACTAAACCCCACTGTTTGCGAGGAATTCACGCATAAAGGTCGTAACCATTGCATTACCGCACCTGGCATTTTAAGCGACGCACATCACAAATTGATTTTTCATGCCTGACAGTATAGTAACCAGAAATACGTACAAGACAGCCTTTGCATTTCTGTGTGTACACCAAGGTCTTAAACCTGCTGTTGTGCCCATTTGACAGCTGTATCACTGCATCGAGAACTTTATCACCTATTGTTTGTGTCTCGTTGTGGCAACATTAATTGGTACACTTGGTAGGAACTAGCGGACATGTACCTAATGTATGGTGCAGCAGAGGGATGCTGCAGAAAGGCGCGTAGCATGTATGCAGCTATGTATCCCAGGAGACAGGTAACACAGCACTTCACCTTTGCTGCCATTGATTAGCGCGTAAGGGATACAGACAATATGTAATAACAATTCCCTCTTGGCCTCTAGGCCTCACTGGGATCTATTTCTCTAGATTCTTAATTATAGATAGATAGTTAACATATAATGTATTTTATTAAGTTCTCTTACTATGAACTTTTAACAGCACCACTAAGGGAACGTTTCTCATATTTACATGAGTTCCATGTTAATAATCTTGTAAAATAATCTGATCATTAATAGGCTTTAAAACTTCAAATTGATTAAATAAAATACGTTAAAATGACTGAGAGGCTTGAGAATCTCCACGGGAGGGAGCAGTGACTATTAGCCTGGTATAACCAGTTGACATGGGGAGCCACGAGAGGCTGTCATTTTGACCCATGCTCCCTCCCGTAATACAATTTAAAAGTACAGAGATCTACAATCAATATATTAAAACACCATATAATATTCCATTAGAATAATAAGAACAATTAAAATAATCGTATACACTCTAGGAGATACAGGAACAGTTACCAAACGGAAACATGGCTTTAGATATGGACGACTTGTTCTTACGAGACAGTTTGAAGGGGCACCATTGAAGAGTCGCCATCCTCCAGCACCCGAGCCATTGCCCATGCAATGGATGCCAGCCAAAGTACTGTAATACTGGGTATTTGCGAGCAAGAACTACGTCCTTATCACCTGTGTACAGTACAAGCATTAGGTCTGGAATATTATCCTCGTCTGCTACAATTCGCTCGGTAGTATGTACAACACTGCAATATGCAGCAAGGTTTCTCTTCCTCCATACTGTGGGCAGACGAAGCGGGCTTTACACGCGATGGTATTTTTAATACCAGGAATAGCCACACATGGGCGGAAGGTAACATCCACATTAACCATATACGAAGCCACTAGCAGCAGATTTCTGTGAACGTGTGGGCGGGTATTGTGTACGAACAACTCATTGGGCCAATCCGTCTACCTCCGCGACTTAAAACTGCTATTTACCATCAGTGAATTGAGTGCATACTACCAAATCTCCTGGAGGATGTTCTACTTGACATATGAATGCATTTGTGGTCTCAGTATGACAGCACCCCAGACATTTTGGCCAGGATGTGCAAGTTTATATGGATACAGCATATACTGATCGCTGGATTGGTCGAGGTGTACACATTACCTGGCCTACACGTTCACCTCTGGCATAACAACTCTCAATTTTTTTCGTTCCGAGACATGTAAAATCATTAGTTTACGATACGCCCGTCAACAGTGAAAAGGATCTGATGGTGAAAATCACTAATGCAATTGCCACCATCCGCAACATGCTAGGGATATTTGAGAGGGTCAGACGGTCCGTGCAGCGATAATGTGACCAGTACGTTGAAGTTGATGGTCAGCCCTTTAAACAACTCATATAAGTGTTGATAGCCTCTATTGATGTGTTATGTATTTATTGCACTGTACTTGTCCATATGGTATTAATGGTTCACATGTGTTTAGCTATGAGTGTGTGAAGGTAGCTTCCCCGGACAAACCCTACTAGCGATACTAACTTTATCAGTGAAGCATCTATTATCCGAACACGCACATACCAAGATGCCAGGGACGTAACAATTTTAAGCCTGAACTAAGGAATGGGTGTGGTCATCGAACACATTGTGGCAATTCGTAGATAACGAATAAAACCAATGTTAGTATCACACAAGCCATGCCTGCTCAATATATTTAGAGACCATAAATGTACGTTATGCCATGCTACACCCGATCTCATTATGTGTGATGCATGTTGCATGCATATCAGTTGCACTATTACAATGGTGGCGACCTTTATGCGCGAATTCCTCGCAAACGGCGGGGTTTGACATGATAACATAAGATGACCTTTTTAGTAAATTTAAATGTGCTCTTTAATGTTGCATTATTGGAAACTCTACTAGGGTGCGGAATAACGGAATTTAAGACGACAACCTGTTTGCAACTCTTAATTTATCCATACCATAATTTGATGGAAGTGACCAGTTTTGCTGTGGTTATTGATATTCGTTTAAATACACATTATCCTGAGTGGAGTTGTTCCATTTGAAATTCTTTCTGTAAAATTTACGATAACTATGTATTTAAGCTCCACCTTCAATGGTACGTACCACCCTTACGAAGCATCGTAGACCATATGTCGCAATGTTTTCAACATAATTTTTCATATGGAATATGGAGACGGGATTTATCGATTTTTTCAGACTCAACCTGTATAAGTGGAGTTGCTTAAATTTAGCGGCATTGTGTTTCCNAGTTGTTCCATTTGAAATTCTTTCTGTAAAATTTACGATAACTATGTATTTAAGCTCCACCTTCAAAGGTACATACCACCCTTACGAAGCATCGTAGACCATATGTCGCAATGTTTTCAACATAATTTTTCATATGGAATATAGAGACGGGATTTATCGATTTTTTCAGACTCAACCTGTATAAGTGGAGTTGCTTAAATTTAGCGGCATTGTGTTTCCCCACCGTTTGTGTGCAAATACCAAGCATGCTGCTTCGAAGGACAGGTTTCCACCTTTGATCTCAGGAGAACCTTGGTCAGTAGCGATTTAGGTATTATTATAACACGAAATTGGTTCTCGCATTGTAAGAAATGTAACCACAGTGAAGTGGATAGTAGATCAGTGGGTTAAGGAGGGATGGGCCGAGAAACATGCAGGAAGCCAATGGCCCTGTCGCACCAACTGGTGCGAGGACAGACATCTCGTGGGCATGGCGATTATGAACTGTGTAGCCATGACAAACACACTCACTCAGGAGTTCGGGTATGTGGCACATAACTCCACACGCACAATTTGAAATCTTGCCCAGGTGCCCACTACTGCAGCGGCCACTGACTGCTCATTACATGCGTCTGTTGCTGCAATGGTGCAAGGAATATTGGGCCTGGAGGGAAGAATTGTATGCTATTGTTTCCTCCGACAGATGCCGCAACTGCTTGCAGCACAACGAAGGTTGCATCCATGTTTGACAGCATCGTGGTACATGCCTGGCCGAGTCCTGCAATATGCATTGTAATACCAGCCCAGAACCTTGAGTTATGGTATGGGGTACCGTTTGGCACCAGTTCCGCTCGCGCCTAGACTGTATCGCTGGTACTCTGACCAGCAACCATTATNGGATAGTAGATCAGTGGGTTAAGGAGGGATGGGCCGAGAAGCATGCAGGAAGCCAATGGCCCTGTCGCACCAACTGGTGCGAGGACAGACATCTCGTGGGCATGGCGATTATGAACTGTGTAGCCATGACAAACACACTCACTCAGGAGTTCGGGTATGTGGCACATAACTCCACACGCACAATTGGAAATCTTGCCCAGGTGCCCACTACTGCAGCGGCCACTGACTGCTCATTACATGCGTCTGTTGCTGAAATGGTGCAAGGAATATTGGGCCTGGAGGGAAGAATTGTATGCTATTGTTTCCTCCGACAGATGCCGCAACTGCTNCAATGGTGCAAGGAATATTGGGCCTGGAGGGAAGAATTGTATGCTATTGTTTCCTCCGACAGATGCCGCAACTGCTTGCAGCACAACGAAGGTTGCATCCATGTTTGACAGCATCGTGGTACATGCCTGGCCGAGTCCTGCAATATGCATTGTAATACCAGCACAGAACCTTGAGTTATGGTATGGGGTACCGTTTGGCACCAGTTCCGCTCGCGCCTAGACTGTATCGCTGGTACTCTGACCAGCAACCATTATATCGCAAAGATTTAGGAGCTTGTGGTTGTCCCCAATCATCAGAGCCAGTCTTGGACTCCCTGCCAACAGGGAAATACGGGACTGCATGTGGTACACAATGTCCGGCAGTTCCTGGATGACCAACATGACACACTAGTCACTGGGCCTGTGCCTTCGCCGAATATCTGAACCATCGAAAACGTGTAGCCCATTTTCAGATGATGACTGACCCACGACCTCAACGGGTGAAGTATGGGTATGCTTCGAGGCAGCATGGATAGGGATACCCCAGATGAAGATCGAAATTCTCATACTTTGAATGCCGTGTCTTGTAGCACTGGTTATTGCCGCCTGCGTTTGGGCACACAGCACTTTCTTCCTCATGTTCTGTATGTCCTATCGAGCTGCAACAATAATCATATACCCTGAGTGTGATAGGTATTCTGTCCAATAAATCTGGTTGTGATAGCTTATATCCTTCTTGGTGTTGCAATTTCAATGGCTAGCTGTGTTCATTCCAGGTTTCAAGGGCCAAACTCCAATGTTTCGTGAATGACTTCGTCAATAACGTTGGTAGAACAGTAAACGATGGTCGACNGTTTCAAGGGCCAAACTCCAATGTTTCGTGAATGACTTCGTCAATAACGTTGGTAGAACAGTAAACGATGGTCGACAAAAAAAAAAACCAAATTAAGTCAGGAAGATAATAGCAGGTACACCATTAAGCTAATGCCTATTGATCTATATACTTCAATAGATCACTGGCCCAAATAAGTACTTGAAATTTGAGCATATTTTTTACTTTTGTGGGAAAGTACACGTGTAATTACAAACACAAGCGATGATTCTCCGCAAGTTACTGCAATGGAAGAGCCGAACATAAAATATTTACTAGACTAAATGCTAGAAAACAGTCGAAGGTCTCTTAAGTGGCAAGATTTTGGCCACATTAGTCACACGCATAGGTCATAATATCATGTAACCAACTGCTAATCACAAATGAACAATTTGATGTCATAATTAAATCTCTGGCGTTCGACCTATTAGTGTGTAAATTATGTGGAGTTTGGAGAGACGTAGTCGGGTGTTACGTAAATCTAATGATTCGTTGAATGCTTCGACTAAATATCCAACAAAATATAGTGGTGGTTTCAGGGAAAGGGTGTGGTCTACCATATTTACTAGAATAATCCCTAGACCTTATTTTCAGAAACTTAATTTTTTTTNGTTTCAAGGGCCAAACTCCAATGTTTCGTGAATGACTTCGTCAATAACGTTGGTAGAACAGTAAACGATGGTCGACCAAAAAAAAAAAACCAAATTAAGTCAGGAAGATAATAGCAGGTACACCATTAAGCTAATGCCTATTGATCTATATACTTCAATAGATCACTGGCCCAAATAAGTACTTGAAATTTGAGCATATTTTTTACTTTTGTGGGAAAGTACACGTGTAATTACAAACACAATCGATGATTCTCCGCAAGTTACTGCAATGGAAGAGCCGAACATAAAATATTTACTAGACTAAATGCTAGAAAACAGTCGAAGGTCTCTTAAGTGGCAAGATTTTGGCCACATTATTCACACGCATAGGTCAAAATATCATGTAACCAACTGCTAATCACAAATGAACAATTTGATGTCATAATTAAATCTCTGGCGTTCGACCTATTAGTGTGTAAATTGTGTGGAGTTTGGAGAGACGTAGTCGGGTGTTACGTAAATCTAATGATTCGTTGAATGTTTCGACTAAATATCCAACAAAATATAGTGGTGGTTTCAGGGAAAGGGTGTGGTCTACCATATTTACTAGAATAATCCCTAGACCTTATTTTCAGAAACTTAATTTTTTTTCTATTGTCAAACTTTTAATTAAACTATTTATTAAAAATTTTTATCATGTCAATTTTGTTTTCGTAAAATACATTTTTTAAATGTTTTTTATTTCTATGAATGTAAATTATTTTCTTCACTTTTTTATGAAATATTTTATTTCTATCTATATAATGTCTTGATATTAAAGTCATTGCTGGTTGAAATCATAGTCACTGAAATCTAAGAAGTTGGTCGGGGTAAGCGTTAAAAAATACATGGTCACTGTACTTTATGATCTACTGGGCTTGGCTTGGAATCGTTAGTCCGCCTTGCTGATTTGCGAACATACTGGCTCACNATGTTTTTTATTTCTATGAATGTAAATTATTTTCTTCACTTTTTTATGAAATATTTTATTTCTATCTATATAATGTTTTGATATTAAAGACATTGCTGGTTAAAATCATAGTCACTGAAATCTAAGAAGTTGGTCGGGGTAAGCGTTAAAAAATACATGGTCGCTGTACTTTATGATCTACTGGGCTTGGCTTGGAATCGTTAGTCCGCCTTGCTGATTTGCGAACATACTGGCTCACACGTTGAAGAGTGTTGAATTCGCCTTTCTGATTTGCGTAATTTCTCGAAGTCTTCTTGAGTCCTCCTAGCTGATTTTGAAACTTGGGCGTAATAATAAAAGTGGAACATAATTCTATACGGAAATTTTATGCTTTTGGAAATTATTTGGAAAAAAAGGCGATTTTGGTGTAGTCATCGATTTCTGAAGTGTTTAGGGGAAAACAATTTTTTGATAGTCTTGAAGTCACGAGAGTCATCGACTGACCGGTCACTGACCTGCTCCTTACTCCTCCTTCACTATCCATTGTGCTAGTAGCCCACAAATCTTTGTATTGATTTTTAAAATATGAAATTAATCTGTGACACTAAGATATTGAACGAGCATCTAATTTACCTTACCAGGAATGAGATAAAAAAGTAATAATAAACATAACCCAAATGCCTACTAATTTATTACAGTGACATCATTAATTGTAGATAACAACATGAACTTTATAGCTGAGCACATACTTCCTTCTTAGAAATATAATATGACATGCGGAACGACAATTGTAAGAGTTATGATGTGCGTGAGAAATGCTGGCAGTTAGCAATGTTCTGAAACAACCAGCATATAGTCGTTTTGAACTGCAGTTGTAAGGTATGTGTGTTTATTGTGGCAGAATACAAACAACTGATGTTAGCTCCAGAGCTGACAGCGATCTCCTACAACTCGATGTCAGTCTCTGTGCGCCTGGACGAAGGTAACATCCGGGGCGAGGGGCAGCCGCTCTTCTACCAGTTGCAGTACAAGGTGAGTACAGCCCCACCAGTGTACAGTAGTACTGCCGTACTTGCGGTACTTTCGTAACGTGACATTGGAATATTCCAATATCTGCAACTGCTTAACATAAATATTTACAAATTTCGAAATGTGTTATTTATTTTTTAATTTTTGATGTGTTTGCTCTCGCGTGTAAGATGTCAGATGTAAATTTTTGCGATATATATGGTCAGTATCTGCGATATTGACACTTAATGAATGGATATATGCCATTTTACGATGTCGATATTTTTCATCCCACTCTAAACGTAAATAAATTTAAATAGCTACGATTTACTATACTTAATGGAAGCAACACGCATCGATACGAATAGCAAAAAATGAAACGTTATTAGAAAGTGGATATCACACATCCCCAGTAGGCATGTGAGTAAGCAACTGTTGTTTCAATCTATAGCTACAAGTCTTTTTGGAATGTTATTGTTGAAACCATCACAATGAAAACATTTCTAGCAGTGAAAGTACTTTATATGCATAACTGTGTTCTGAAAAAAAAAAAATATATATATACAAATTATAATTTACCATATAAGTCGTGAATATAGTTAAATTTACATATAAAGTAGGCAAATATANTAAATCTATAGCTACAAGTCTTTTTGGAATGTTATTGTTGAAACCATCACAATGAAAACATTTCTAGCAGTGAAAGTACTTTATATGCATAACTGTGTTCTGAAAAAAAATATATATATATATACAAATTATAATTTACCATATAAGTCGTGAATATAGTTAAATTTACATATAAAGTAGGCAAATATAGACGATATCAATGCGCAAAAATATTATCTGTCATATCTTTACAAAAGAAAACATGAAGTTGAATAACCTGCTTTCCTCTGCACATAGATAATATTCTGTAGATAAGATTTAAAAGAATATTACGTTTTTCAAATTTCATTCAGTAGACTAAATTATCTACGAAATTTGATGGTAATCTATAGAGTAGTTTCTCAGCTATGATGTATAAAATAATTGATTTGATGGAATTACATAAAACATGGAGGGCTATTGGAGCTATTTAGTAGTGAATATAGAGTATACATCATACTTTTAGCATGAACATTTTGCTTTGAATATAATTAATAGTTGTAAAGAAATGATACAAAACACTATTAAAATAAGACCGCAATACCTGAAAATAAGTGGTAACATATACATATTATCTACTCGCGAAATAAATTTGGATGGAATCGTTTGAATTGTTCCTGAGATCAGATGTAAAATTTTATTTATTTGAGTTTTGCTAGCTTCCGAAATGGGTGACAAATGAAGACATATCTTTCTACGTTTAATAATGACATTATGAACTTTCACCATACCAATCTGTTTAAAACCAATTGTATAGTTCCTGAAGTATGAGAGCACTCAAAAAACTAAATGGCGATCACTGTAAAAATAAACGTCCAGCTTGGTCGAACATTTGTAAACGTCGGGTGCCTTACTAAACACCAAAGTATTTTAAAGTGTGGTGGAATTCGATGCCAGTTAAAAAAATTTCCAAAGGGACGACACAAGCGCACACACATACACATAGACATGAAGCTTATTTCATATGCCCATATTTTCTTTGGTAAATAAGTTAAACACTCGCCACCGAATTCGTAGTTACTGCACTAAAGTATTTTTTTACTGTCTACAAAGCTAGAGCCTTAATTTTTACATACCTGCAATTATTGAAACCAAAAATATTCTCTACGATTGTAATACACTCATTTGCAAAACATATTTATCACAATGAAAGAATAGCACGAGTACAACGAAGGTTGCCACACAGTGTCGCCATAGCCCGACATGTGTTCCATTTGCGTTTAATGCATTTTCCTTGTGCGATCATGCTACTAGGGTCATACATGTCCCTCCATCATTCATATTTGCATGATACTTAATAAGACCTTAGCAGCACTGTGAGCCACACAGCAAAGATCAGTGAATACGTAGCATGCTCCAACGATGCATTCGACAAGCATTTGCCCAGCTGGATGGCACATTACTAGCCACTTGAACCATTCTGCCTACACCGTGAGTCTGTATTAGGTGCAGTGGGAACAGGAGGGTACACACGCTCGTAGAGAAGACTCGGATCGGCCCCGGAAGACCAACAGTAATGAGGATCGTTTTATCGTGCGACAGGCTCTCAGCACTCCATAGGTTTCTCTGAATACCAGTCAGGGACATATCACGGCAGCTAAGAATACGCCTGTGTCCACCAGTGCCATGTCCAGGCGGCTAGCAGAGTGGGCTCTGTCGTCGTGGCATCCCTTACGATGTCCACCATTACGACCTGAGCATCGTCAAACATGTGTGACCTTCTGTCAGGTACGGGCAGCGTGGTAGATTGCGGAATAGCAGCGAGTGGTGTTCAGCGACGAATAACAATTCTGTCTGGATACAGACGATTGCTGAATTCGAGTCTGGAGATGTCCTGGTCAGCACCGTGATCTATGTTTCATTGTAAATTGGCACAACACCCCAACGAGAGGTTTCATAGTGTAGGGTGCCGTTTCCGATGATTCCTGCATCCCAATGGTAGTAACTGAAGTAACTCCGATGACACGGCGATATATGCAGGAAATTCTGCTACCATTTGCACTCCATTTCCTTGTGCAGCTTAAGAACCTCATTTTATAGCAGTATTATGCCCGGCCTCACACAGCACGAGGATCTCTGGCCTGCCTTCGTGAGGCCAACATGCTTTCTTGGCCAGCAAGGTCCCCAGACCTCTCACCAATCGAGAATGTTTGCAACCAGATGGACAGCAACTTCAGCCAGCGGTAACTATGGCGGATTAAGAGTATGAGTGGTTCCAGGTGTGGCAGGATCTTCTTCAGGAGAATATCAGATGTTTGTATGCTTCTATGCCCGATCGTATCATTGGCTCTATCTCAATGCTATGGGTGGAAATACATGTATTTTGTACAGTATTTTAATTTTTACTGTATACATACTACAATGTTTTACCTACTTATGTGGGGCACATAAGTATGCGATAGCATTCTAAGGGTGATGATTTTTTTTACACATGAATGTACTTTGAATTACATATTTTTGATTTTATACGAATTTATTATATTTCCATCTTCCTCTGAGAAGCTATTCTTAAAAATCTTATATGCCTTTTTTGGTGCATTAAATTTTTAAAAGCAAAGATTACCTAAAAAAAAATGCCTAAAATCGATAACAATTTTGGTTTTTAATTACTTCTTACTCAAACATTTCAATATTTGTGATATATATAATCAATATATCTGATATATACAATCTATAAATGGAAAGTGGCACTCTAACTCTTCCATATACAAATATGTTAGAAAACCACATCTGTTTCTGAAACACTAACCACATAGGATTTTCATTAATTACTTGCGAAGACACTTCTTCCGCTGACAGTGAGTACTCAGACTCGGCAAGCATGTTTGAAATCAGAAACAAATCAGTTTCTTGGATATACTGTCTGTTACCATGTCAATGCACGCTAAATGTAACAATTTTGGTGTGATCTATCAATTGCTAAATATTTGTAAAGGAGCTACATATTAAAGATATCTGTTGTAGCAGATGTTACAATTTTTTACAAACAGGTATATTTTAATATTTTTTACACAATTTATTACACTTTTAATAAGTGAGTTATGCGATGGTGCAAAGTGAAATGTAGTGTTTTGGCGATGTGACATTTTGGCATGCACTGCAAGATGTTGTTTGTGCACTCCACTGTTCAAGTAATTTCCTTGTGTCAGAGTTGTGAGTTGCGCATGTTATTGTACCAACAAAAAGTGCAGGCAGAGAGCCACATTTAACTAGCCTGCGATGGACAGCTAAGGTTGTCTGTTACAATTCATGCCCACTATGGTGTTGCAAATTAATATAAAGAATACCATACGAGCAAAAACACAATCATATACACTAGAAACGAAAATGGACAGCAGGTGCCTTTCTCCAAAAAAGGTTCTGGTTTTGGTAGGTGTGGTGTCAGTAGAGTGAAAAAGGGACTTCGGGTGCAAATGCACCATGCCAAGGAATGAGGATTCAACCACTATTTTGTATTATGTCACAAGATGGCCACCTGCCATTTAAAAATTCCTGTTATAATTATACTTTTACATACATACAAAATATGTGCTTATGACATCTGAATATACAGCGGTATTTGAAGAAGTGTCTTCGTTTACAGCAAATAAAATCCCATGGAATAATGTTTTACAATTCTGGTTTGTTGTGTGCATAACAAAAAAAACACAGTTCTAATATGCTGCTACCTGTTTTCCCATTACTTCATTCAATGAAAAATGTAGCATGCAATATAGCAATGTAAAACATATAAAGGTAATTCAAGAAATAATTCTTGTCCTGGATACACAGTTGATGGTTCTCTGCTGCATTACATATCAAAACTGTGGCCTAGGGCAGTAGTTGTCAGGGGGTTGGGAGTTGGAAACGATGTAAGGTTAGAAAGTATGATAAGGGGAGTGGGGAGGGATGGTGTAATAGCTTCGGGCGAGGGAGCAGATTATTGGTAAGGAGTAGAGTATGACCAGAAGGGGGCTGGGGAGAGGTGGTTGGGGAAGGGATAGTGTGAGCGTGTGGGATGAGTTTGGGGAGAAGTGATGATTGTGAGATGTGGGTGAGGTGTGGGGGTGACAAATTAGGGAGGGTGTTGTAGTATGTATTAAGTGATGGTTGTGTTAGGGTAAGTGGGCAGTATGCCTTTGCTATAAAATATAATACTGTGATGGATGTATAATATAGTAGCATATTCTGGTATCATATTCGAATTCGCCTAAACAGTACGAGTTCGATTATATGCAACAGTGATCATTCTTCCTCACATTTAAACATCAAAGAGCATACATTTAATTTATAAAATATATTTGAAAGGTATTGATAAATAGATTCTATTTACAAATTGTGGCAACACTTTTTGTGATTTTCGAGGTATTGCTGCCACACTAATTAATCGCTGCACCACACTGAGCAGTATGCATTATTTTTACACATCTCCAGCGAATTTCGTTATGTTTTGATGAAATAAGGGATACTTTATGGGCTAAACGAGAAATTTCATGGGCAGAGAATAGCATTTTTATGGAAAATCGAGATATTTTGAACAGAAAGGTTGTTAGCTTGTAATGTAATCCAAAATGATGGATGAATCCGGAATCCTATGCCTAATGTCTTTGCACTGGAAACCCCTTTTTTGTGACTGATGTCACCTCCAGCCAACAGATAGCAACACCTCTGTTCGCAAATACTCTCAATTAATCGAAAAGTTCGGATGCCAAAATAATTGACTCAGAGGTTTAACATTGTTTTTTTCTTGTAAGATCTTTTAGGAACGATGACCAAGTATATAACGAAACAATTCGAATTCACACAATTCAAATACACACATATACACAACGTGTTACTGAAAATCACAGAGAAAATCCAGCAGGTTATTCCTGACGAAAATACATCTACCACTTTTCCTTAAAATGATTAACGGAGCTATGCGTTCTCAAAATCAAACTTAGAAATGATTTTCGTTACAAATATCAGGAACTACTTGAGATTAAGCAACAAATCGGTCAAGAGTGCTTTGCAGAACGAGGATCTTATATCTGCGAAAATATTTGATAATATCATTCCCCTTTACCAGTAATAGTGGTTCCACCCTTTTTTTGTTACAAACCATCACCCTTATTTTATAATGAAGAAGGATGTTATTATCAACAATGAGGCAGTTAGCATATCCGTTGTAGGAGGATCTGGTTGAGCAATAAGTAAAATCTTAACACAGTGTCAAGTCTCTTACTTCGCACACAACCAACTCCCAGTTCCTTCAGCAGAAAAAACTATTCGTTATAGAAGTACTTCTGTTCACAATATAGCTCTTCTAATTGGCAAGCTTAAAAAATACAATGCTTACCTCACCAAATTCTTCCATTAATTTACAAATATAATGTAGGAGAGGCCAAATCAGAAATAATCTAAATTATCGGGGGCTCTATTATTATCCTGGACCATTAAAACAACATACATAAACCTGTGACCTCGTAACAATCTGATGTACGTTCTTTTGCTTGTCATGTTCAAAATTACGCTAATATAATTGTCGACTTATCTTAGTATATTTTTGTCACATTGCGAATTCCCATAATCAAACTAATTTTTTGATATCACACTGAAATTTAGATGTCATTATAAATGTCGGGTGCCCCAAATTCCACTACTTGGCCAAAACGAAGCAATTGCGTATTATAAATTTATGAAGGATTTGCGTGGCTATAATACAGATTTCTGATTTTGTTTACAAATCTGCTTTGGATATATTTTGTTCCCATTTTCTGCAATATTTTGCTCTTAAGGTACAAACTACATGTTAGATAACTATTACATCAAATTCATAGCTTTTTTTAAAAAAGTAATATATAAATTACCTTACGAAGTCCAGACGAGGTTTCACGAGAGGAGTTTTCATTCACGGTACCTCATACACTTGAACGTAGCATGGTGCAAGGGAGGCGGTAATCAGCGAAACACTAAATATAATATATATTCCGAGTGTACATGTATTATTTAACGAATTAAAACTAAATTGTACACTACATAAACTAATTCATGTACTCCAGACATCAGAAGTTTGTTGTCATTGAAGTGTTTCTGAAGGTTAGGAATTAGTGTTTAACTTTGCTTATTATACACACTCATTGCTTTTCTTCATCGTCACTTGTTCACAAACATCCCACACAAATTGTTATATTGAAAAAATGTTGAAATTGTGTGAATGCTGGTATTTTGATAAATTATATAAAATATTTAATCGCCCAAACAAAAGGCGACCCAAAAACAGAATAGAAAAAACTATTGCTAGGTATAAGAACTAGTCTAATGTACCCTATTGGCGTGGTAGTGGGAAGAGAAGGTCCGTGTTTGGCTCTTTCAGAGCAGAAGAAAAAGTGACTTGTGGGAGTTAATTTTCTGGTCGTTCAAAAGAGGCATTAGAATGTGGAAGAGATTACTGCTATACCTAGTGCCGGGTTGCAAAACTGGGTCTCAAAATGCAAAGAAATTTTTAATGGTATTGTTCATTGTATAATATCCCAACAGTTTGCTAGGACATAGTTTTCCTCTTCGCATAGCCACCACGCCCACCAGACCTTACACCTGCAGAATTTTTAAGGAGTGGTTTCATAGTTGTAGTTTTCAACATTCTGGTAGAAGGACAAAAGTATGTATGCTCCCAAGCTCCGAGAATTGCGGATTCACGTCAGCAGTTATGTAAATATTAGGACATATTTCAGCATTTCCATCTCTCTCCCATATGCTGTTGCAAACTTTATGTAGTTAGTTGCCGTTATTTTAAAAAACTTTATTTAATTTGCCCCGTAATTCCAAACTAGGAAATTTGATAGGATAAACACTGAATTTTCTCATTAATAGTTAGAGTCCGGTCGAAGAAAACATTTTCGCAACCTCATTTTAGTTACTCACTGCAGTTGTAATACCTTTTAAACGAGGCTTATAACCAATCAGAATACATTTCTGCAGCCACAGGCTACATGCACCTAACTAGAAGTATCACAAAATAACATTAGTGTGAAATTACTAATATCAGAGTATCATGGATATAGAAACAATGCCAGTGTCAGAATAACGACTGTTTAGCAGACTGGTACACATTTGCAAACTTCTGAACCATGTTGCAGCTGCAATATTTCAGATATGGCCCGGCTCTCTTTGCAACTCTTTGCAATTTAAAGATGTACATGTAGGACGTTAGAGGTTCGATGACAGGTGGGTTGACTAACCTCCCGACATGATCGAACCTTGCCAGGTCGACCAGAGTCCATCTCGTCAACCATTTTAGATGTTGAAAACCTTGACCTTCAACCTTCGACCTTGAAGACGGATGACCTTGAAGTTAACTTTTTTTTATCCAATTTAAAAAAAAAATTCAAATCCAGGAAAAAGTTACATCTATGACGCCGACCACCATGTTGGATAGCAGTAAATTGTTTTAAAATTTCCTTTAAAAAATGATAAAAACGGATATAAATTATTTTGAAAATGTAACATTTTATTTAAATTTCTTTACAAAAAAAAAAAAAGTTTGGGTGCTTTGGGTTAGAGAGAGGATGGAGGACTAAAGCCGACCAGCCACAATGTTATGACATCACCCAACAACCATATTCAATCCTAGTGACCTTGGCATTTGACCTTTACCCTGTGTCCGTGACTTTGACTGACCTCAAACCCAAACAATTTTAGAATATTTTAAAAATTAACAAAAAATGTATTTTTTTTATTACAATGTACAGCAGGCGACTAACCATCGCCAATGTTTCTCATTGATTGATTACTTGCGTTACCTTCGCCACCCAACAGTATATTTTATTTTATTGGTTGATTACTCAAGCTCGGTTGACCCGCCACCAATTTTTCTCATTGCATTATATTCCCCTCCCCTACATCCTCACCTTTGCTTATTCTGTCGAATGCACTCCGCCTACCATGTTCATTTTTTTCGTTGGTCATTTGTTTACTTTTTCATCACATATATGACACTAGAGTATTAATTATCGATTTCGCCGCCAGAGGAGCTGACTATTTAGCCACCATGTTAATTGTTGATCTTGACCTTATCCCATTGTCATTGAACTTGAAAAATCTAGAAAAATCGCTGTCCATACAATTGTCAATTACTAACTGGTCACAACAAGAACCCATACCGACTAACCATACTAGCCAGAAACTGACCCCACCTAAGACTAACTCAACCCAAAAGGTCGTACTAACTTTCCAAGCCTACTGACCAGGCCAACCAACTAGTTGCGAACCATTCCTCAAAAATATTCCCCTCATTTCATTCATTCATAATTTAGAACTCATCCATTTTAAACTACCCGATTAAGACATAATATTTCAGATCAGACCATAGCACTAATGTTCGTGCTCAAATAAATGTTATATAAACAGACTCATGGAATCGATTGTTTACACCTCTGAATTGATTCGTCTTTATAGAAGCAGAAGAGACTGTATAAGAAATTAAACACACATTAATGTGTATAAATAAATTTAAATTTATTTACTTTGTATATACATAATCACTTTCTAATTATTTTGTACATTCCATCTTTAAATTTCTCAAATGTTTGTAGATGATGGATAGTAGCCAACAGTCTCATTTGATGTAACCCCGATCCTTCAGTTCATCGATGAATTAATATATCTCAACAATGCGTGAGAGTTCCCCGTAGTTTGGCAGCTAAATCAAATATCTGATATAGTGATAGTGTTAATGAAGTATCTGATGAGAAGGATGATGATTCCCTCGACGTTCCCACATATTTCACCCACGAGTTTCCTTCGACAAATAATGCGAAGATAGCAGAAGGCATCAAGAACGCTCGTTGCATATTTCCCGAAGACCCGAATGAACTTGTTGATAGACTCAGATATTTGATTGCGCTGTCAAAACGCGGGGATCTCGGACGCATTGCTGAGGTATATTCAATCATCGATAAACTGAAGGCTCGGGGTTACATCAGATGAGACTGTTGGCTACTATACATGATCTGCAAACATCTAATAAATGTGAAGATCAAATGTACAAAATAATTAGAAAGATAGAATGTACATACCAAGTAAATAAATAAAATTAAAATATATATGTCCATATTAATCTGTGTTTAATTTATAATATCATCCCTTCTGCTTGACTATAAGACTTATCAATTCAGCGGTGTATACAATCGATTGTGTAAGTCTTTTTAGATAACATTTATGTGAGCATGCGCATGAGGAGGGCTATGGTTCGATCTGAAGTATTATGTCTTACTCGGGTTGTTTAAAATGGATGTGTTCTATATGGTCAACGAATGAAATGAAGGGAATATTTTTAAGGAATGTTTCGCAACTAGTTGGTTGACCTGATCAGTCGGCTTGGTAAGTTAGTACGACCCTATGGTATGGTCAGCTGTGGTAGAAATGTTTTGCGAAAATTTTGCGAAGATTTTGTGCGAAGAGGTTAGCTACATGTTTCTTATGAGAGACTTTTTTCGAGATTGTCCATCATAGTTTGTATAGGGGGTGGTATGGCAGGTTGGTCTTGTCGGTTGTTCTAGTCAGTTTTGCAGGAACTGGTCTCGTCAGGAGCTAGTCTTGTGCTCAGTTAATCTCGCCAGAAACCAGTCTTGGGTGGAGTTAGTCTCAGGTGTGGTTAGTCGTTTGCTAGTATGGTTAGTCGGTGTTGACCTTGTTGAAACCAGCTAGTAATTGCCATTTCTATGGACAGCGATTTTTCTCGATTTTTGAGTTTATTGTCTTTGGGATAAGGTCAAGATGAACAACTAACATGGTGGCTAAATCGACAGCTCCTCTAGCGACGAAATCGATAATTAATACTCTAGTGTCACATAGCTGATAAAAAAAGAAAACACATGACCAACGAAAAAATTAATATAGTAGGCGAAGTGCATTCGATAGAATGAGCATTGGTGAGGCGGAAGGGGAGGGGGAATGTTAATACAATGAGAAACATTGGTGGCGGGTCGAACGAGTATGAATAATCTACCAATAAAAACACTTTTGGGTGGTGAAGCGAACACATGTATTCAACCAATAAGAAACATTGGCTAGGGTCAGTCGTCAGCTGGACATGATGCCGAGGGAACCTCTGGGAATGTAAGAATTTTTATAATTTTTTAAATTTTTATAATTTTTTATAATTTTTAACTTTTTTTAATTTTTTAGGTTTAAGGTCATTCAAAGTCATGGACACAGGATCAAGTTCAAAGGTCAAAGGTCAAGGTCACTTGGATTCAATATGGTGGTTGTTGATGTCATAACATTGTGGCTGCTCGGCTCCAGTCCCAGTCTCCAGTTTAAATTTATTTAAGATCACAGGCACAGGTAGATGTCAAGGTCATGAGTCAAAGTCAAGTTCAGCCATATTCAAGATGGCCACCGACCGATTGGAACGACACAGTATGATGTCGGCCGTCGACGCGCCTGGCGCCTGCTCCACATTCCCTTATGCCAGAACGCAGATCATTTTACTACTAATATCAGTTAGAAGTTCATGTAGTGTCAAAGCTGGCGGTTGTTAGTTAAAATATGAACTAGCTACAGGAATAATGATGTTGCACTTTCTGGTGCCAAGTTGCCGTTTTTCATTGTGTGTCCACAGCTGCAGGGAGAGATACACTGTGGAGTGGGAAGAACTAGCTTCAGGAATAATAATGCTGCTCTAGCTGGTGACAAGTTACCGCTCTTTATTGTGTGTCCACAATTGCAAGAAGAGATACAGAGTGGAGGGTAATAAACTGGCTTCAGAATTAATTATGGTGCTCTAGATGGTACCAAGTTATCTTTGTTTGTTGTGTCTCCACAACTCCGCGAGAGATGGAGACAATAAGAGCGAACTACCTAGAGGAAAAAACATTTTGTATTTGCTGGTACCAAGGTATATATGATTGTTGTGTGTCCACAGCTGCAAGGAGATACGGAGTGGGAAGGGAAGGAGCCTCACAATATGCCTGATTCCAGTTCTCAGGTTTATACGTAAGTCTATCCATTCCTTAATCTCACCCATAAGATGTTAGAAACATGATCTTGTCTATGAATATCGCTGCTGCTATTTTAGATAAATTACTATTTACCAGCTATGCTAGAAAGAAGTTTGATATGATGTATTAATTTAAAAAAACACATATATTCACACGTATAAAGGTACGCAGTTTTAATGATATCCCGAAATGAAACCATTAAAATGAGTTGTTGTTTTGGATTGGGACTACAGATATTTTCCCATCGAATTCGACATTGCTTACAGTTGTAGAAGAATCCGAGCGATTTCATTGGTACGAACAACAGTCAAATTGAAGGTATAACCAGAAGAAGGGTACTTCTGCTGACAGCCAATTTAAATAAACCAACGTGATGTAAAAATTATTTTCTTTAACTTAGTTTTAATATATGATCGCTAGAGTTCGGGAGGGTGGCGAGTCTCGTATTATGTCCAGCTGTTCACAGAGTTGGTAACAATATTTGTGCCCATTACGTAGTTTGTTTGTATTTGTGACTATTTGGTGAAATCGAGCAGAACAGTGCTATTCCACTCACGTTAAATTAAAAGATTTTTAAAGATATTTTAATATTTTCTGAATGAAATTTACCTATAAAGTCGGAAATAGAGTTTAAAAAGCTAAACAAAACAATTCTTACAAGTAATAAAACATAACAAAAAACTGGTAAGAAACTGTTACAGTAAAAGGAACAAATGGAGACAAATATGAGATTGCGGGGTAATTATGCTCACTTGTTGGGTTATTCTAACTACGAAAATCTGCTCGAAATTTATATGCACTTTCCACACGAATTTTTTTCTGTAGCACGGACACACTCTTCGTTAACGCACGCTTAAAATTTCTGGCATGCAGTTAAATTACATATATTTTTAACGAATTTTTAAGATAAGCACTTAAGATCACAGAAAATATGCATTGTATTTTCTTCCAGGTTCGTTCGTGATTGAGTCTTGCGCTGCAGTAAATTTCTTTATGCTTAATGGCAATATAATTTTCTCTTTAAGGATCATCACTCATGAGTCTTCGTTTCGCTTTAGTTTCAGCTTAAATGTTTTAGAGGTCAAATATCTGGAAATATTTGTGTTAAGGTATTTTTTTTAGCTTACTTTCCGAATTAAAGAAAGGAATATGAGATCACTTTCCTGTCTGTGTGTGTATTTATGCGTGTGTCCTGTGTGTGTATGTGTGTCACACCTTCAATTTTTGAATGCTTAAACCGAATTTCACCAAACTAGAAACATATATTACTAAGTACGATCACCTGATGTTTATAGTTTTAAACCACTCCAGGCACTTACTTTCAAAATGGCAGCCACATAAAAATTATAGCTATATGTCATATCTCGAAAACCATTTTACCCATGTTGACAAAATTTTGTATACTGACAGAGAAAGGTGTAAGCATTTAATTCAGAGGTAAATATTGTTGTTCATCCGCCATTTCGGAAGACAGCGCCACATGTAAAAATTAGGCTTTTATGTTATATCTCAAAAAATGATCAACAAATTTTCTTAAAATTTCGCTAGTAATTAATCATATTATAGGGCAAGTGAACATAAGTAAATTAAATATATTAGGCACTTGTTTAAAAAATGGCGGCAATACAAATATTTTAGGTTTATTTAGTATAACTTCCATACCATTTAGCCAATTAAAACCAAATATTGTACGCTGACTGTATGTACTACAAGCATCATACAAGCTAAAAAAACAACCACAAACCTCCGCCATTTTGAAAGATAGTGCCGAATGTAAAAAAATATTTTACATTATAACACGAAAACTGCTGAAACAATTTTAGTTAAATTTAGCATGTAAGAATAACGATAATATGCCAGGTAAAAATGAGCAATTAAGCTATCTTAGGCGCTTATTTTCAAAATTGTGTTCACACAAATATTTTAGGTTTATTTGGTATTACTAACATAGTATATTTGGTTTGCTGACAGAATCTACAACAAGCATTATATAAGAAAAATAACAAAATTCCTTTGCATGCCATTTTGAAAGACAGTGCAACATACAAAAAAAGATTGGGTTATATCGTCATGATTAGTCGTAACATTTTCGTTTTTCACTTTAAGTGTTAGCAGTGCATGTTAGTTGTTTAGAACTTCTGACGATCTGTATGGCTCGCATATTTTGTAGCAAATGTCTGCAACACTCGTACTTCCTTCATCATATACTTTTTTTTGGAACACGATACAGGCCCGGGTAATGATATGAGTGTCTGAATCAAAGTTAGTTTACACAACGATGAAAGAGGAAGGGTAGCCATAGCCTGGTCGTGTGGCAATAAGTTCAATGCATTCTGTCTCGAGTCAAGAAAAGGTGCGTTACCTGTACATCTACGTGTAGGTCTCTTTAAATTATAGTTTCCTTAAAATACTGTCCCACAGTTGGTACATGATAGTGACTTAGATGTCGGTCCTTTTATACATTAGCTTTTCTGATGTCGACGAGCATGACAGCTTTGCTATAGATCTTTCCACAGTAGCAACACTGGTTTCCATGTAATTTTCCAGCAGTGGGAGAAGGTACATCTATAGAGGTAATCTCTACATTAAGCTTTGTATAATAATCAGATTGTACCATTTACATGCAAAAAACTGTAATTATTTCCACAGTAGCTGCACGGGTGTATACTGGTTCTAGCTATTACTATATACATACAGAGTTACTAACAAATTTCATCACAAAAAGTAAAGATTTTTTTAAATCCTTTCTACCAGATTTTTTATCGAGTGCCTTAATCACATTACCATGCAGTCATCTACTGAACGTTTTCTTCCAGAAAAGTTATCCACACAGCTGTAACTCAGGAACACACTTAAAGCAGACAACCGACATATAAGCCCTTCCTTCATTCTTCCAATCGACTAGTGCCAGTATAGCAGTATGCTCAATGCATGCCGTCTCGGCTCAAGCGAGATGAGTTACATTTACCCTGACCAGTGTGTTTGTTTAAATTATCGCTTCTACTAAATTTTGCACCGCACATATCATACGTTAGTATTGTAGAGGTCGGTATCTTCGAACATTCACTCTTTTCTTAGCGTTGTGAATTACTACTTTTACTTAAGGTCTTGACATAGTAACAACAACATTGTCTTCCATGTAATTGTTAAACAAACGGTGAAGGTTTGCATGTGTTCGTACACGACATACTCGAGTTCACATCGTCTGTGGTTTGCATCGGAATCAAGCACATGCGAATTCAATCACTCGTAGTAAAGCGTTCTGCCGACCCTCAGTGCCGACCCCTCAGCGCTGACCCCACAGTGTCGACCCCTCACTACCGACCCCACAGTGCCAACTCCTGACAGCTGACTCCTCAGTGCTGACCCCACAATGCTGCAGTGCTGACGCCTCAGTACTGCCTTCATTCATTACCGATGCTCCACAGTTACGTATAACAACCAGACAATTTTTTGTAGTGGTAGTAATCTATATCACCATCCAACTGGTCAAAGGCGAAGCTATGTTGTAATTCTCTGTAGTTGGGTAGAGGGAGATAAGTTTGTACCTATCTGCCAAGTAGATAGAGTCTACTTGTCCTCAGTTCTAGACGATTTACTGAAGCCAGTGTCCAACCCGAACCCTTGGTAACCATTTCTTCTTCCTCTTGACATACCTTGGGTATACTCTCATCAACAGTGGTTTCTATTGCGTCTACATGGTACACAGCTACGTTCGTGGTCTTGAAGACTCTAGTAATATATTCGGAACCGTGAGGCTCTGGTTTCATTTAACTAGTCCAGCTACATACTATATTTCACACATCCATATATATGTCCACCTCTTCGACAAGTTTGTTTTTCATATTAGGTTTCATACACGACAGGAACAAGGAAACATATTTAGTTGTAATTGACATATTGGGTGCAACAAATTGCAGATTGCTTCAGAAAAAAAGTCATTTACTTTTGCTTTGGCTCGCAGAGCACTATCGTAGGTTGTGTTGTGCGATCAGAAGATGAAGGATAACCTTGTTGTCCATCAATGGTCCCTGTGTTCTTTCCTTTACAAAGTCTAAAATGTCTAATTTAAATGTCAATTCACGCATACATTCGTAGGCACTTATCACATCGATGTTTCAAACGAATGGTGCTCCTCACAGAGCCATTTTTTGCATGTCTCCATGCATCGTGTGCAACTGTAAACATCTCGTCACAATAGTTGCATTAATGTCTTAGTAGGATCAAAGAACTGCTCTGAACATTTGTAGATTATGCCTTATATTTATCTGGTACTATCCGCAGATAATATTTGGTAGGCAATGCAGGGAGACCCTTACATGTTGCAGGATGTCTTTTCAAGTTGCTGCATCGTCTAAACTGATATTAACACATTTCACAAGTGAACATAGTACGCTCTACATTCTGATGACAACAATCTTCGTGCTGTCGGCAGTTGTTAATGTTATAAAAGGTTTTCTTGCAGTAGCGGCACAAATAACTTTCCTGTATATTGTCCATCGTGGAATAACAGCACATTCTTAGCAACCACTGTTAACTCTTCGCGGTCTGAATAAAAACTGAGCAGGCCAGTCTATCCTAACATCATATATAACCAGTGATTTGTTNCTTCGCGGTCTGAATAAAAACTGAGCAGGCCAGTCTATCCTAACATCATATATAACCAGTGATTTGTTTTTTTTTTTCATCACTGACACTATTAGCATAAAATTATGCAAATCACAATATTTGTGTTGATTTAAACCGCAACNACGAAAATCTGCTCGAAATTTATATGCACTTTCCACACGAATTTTTTTCTGTAGCACGGACACACTCTTCGTTAACTCTTCGCGGTCTGAATAAAAACTGAGCAGGCCAGTCTATCCTAACATCATATATAACCAGTGATTTGTTTTTTTTTTTCATCACTGACACTATTAGCATAAAATTATGCAAATCACAATATTTGTGTTGATTTAAACCGCAACATTGTACAAATACATCACAATCAATTTATCCCTTGTTATTATTTAAAAGAAAATAGTTATAATCACCAACCAACCGTCTTATATTGTGCGAGCATCGAGCATCGTATGTCATGTTGGGCTAAAATAAAATACTATGGCAGAGCCGAACAGCCGAGAAGCTTGGGAGCGACATGATTGAAACATTTACACGCCAATGCAAACAAATATAAAAAATAAAATTTGGAGGAAAATAATTATAAGCACATACCAACCAGTGCATATGGCACGAGTGTTTATCAGCAGCCCTGGCTAGTATAGCAGAATAGCAAAATATTTTATTACGAACCGATTAGAATGAAAACGTCAAATTCAGATTACAGCCAACACCGAAAACCCACAACACTAGCAGTGGAACACCTCTGCCCATTCCAACATTGTGTGATCAACTAACATCTCGAGAATCTGTAAGGCAGCGAGGTGGTCGGTCAATGTCTTAAGCACTGCGTAGGTATTAACGAATAGAAGGGATGGCACACGCCCGTTGAGAAGCGTGTCAGGCTCTAGGGTAGCAGGCCAACCGAGTCACATATACACATACTTTACGAGATGTATTCAGTTATACAGGCCAAGGTAATAAGTCATTGCATTTTAAATATTACATATAGTTTATAATTTTTTAGGGATGAATGCACTATTATAATTTGTAAATAAAAAACATGCGAATACATTGAGAAAAACTATTTACTCTGCTTCCAGTAGCAAGGACCAATACATTATGCGACCTTGAGCTTGGATGGTACCATGCGACTTTGACCTTGACGTCTGACCAACATCTTCGGTCAACTTCTACAATAGGGACAAACAAAAAATGAATATATTTTGCTAAAAAAAAATTTGGAACATACTGTGAAAATCCATTCGCCCTGCTCATAATAGCAGGAACCATAATATCATGCCACCTTGACCTTGTATGGCATCATGCAACCTCGACCTTGACCTTTGGCCATCATCTCGAACGACTTCTACCGCTTAAAACAAAAAAAATAGCTTTTATTTTTTTTTTAGAAAATTCTAAAATTGCAGAAAAGTTATAAGATCTTGTGACTGAAGACATAGAGCTGGCTGTCTTGAGCTTCGTTGTAGACGAAGCCAAGTTGTTAAGACTTTTTTCTGCTATTAAACATGTTCTAAAAAATTGCTATTATTTTTTGTTTTAAGCGGTAGATGTCGTTCGAGACGCTGGCCAAAGATCAAGGTGGCATCATGCCATCCAAAGACAAGGTCGCATGATGTCATGGTTCCTGCTATCGGGAGTGGGGCAAATATGTTTTTCCAAAGTGTTCTTTTTTAATTTACAAAATATGATTTTTTTCTTTATAGCTAAAAGTAACTATGTGTATGTAATATTTAAAACCAAATAACTTATTACTTTGCCCTCGACGCTTGTGTAATGTGCACTGGTTGGTAAGTGCTTATAATTATTTTCCTTAACATTTTATGTTTTACTAGCTGTGCCTGCGGCTCCGCTCGCGTGGACTATAGAATTATTGTTGAAGTCTTTAATGGATAAACAACAGCTTTAATCTTACGTATTTATTTATTGAGAAATTAAATGCTAAAAACGCTTATTAGTATTTATTTTTTATAGGTAGATAGATATATGCTGCCGCGGAGGTTTTTTAGGTCTTTTTATTCTACACAATTCATTACTACATGATATTCTTCCATATTTAACAGTTTAGGCAGCGTATTGTAAGAGAGCGCGCTGGCGGCAAACTTGATTCACTATTATCGTCACTTCTTACTCCTTATGTTACTTTACGTAACAAATATATACTAAAACCTGGCCAGAGAACATAGCTATGAATAAAAAAAACACTTAAATCACATAAGTGGTTCTCGAGTGATAAGCGCACTAACAGACGGACAGGCATACAGACGTTGAGTTTTATTATATGTATAGATATTTCTTTGCGTCGGATTATAGCAGTGTCAATCATCTCGCTCCCATGCTTCTCGGCTCCACCATGGTATATTATTTTAACCTAATGTGACATACGATGCTCGATGCTCGCACAATAACCGACGGTTGGTTGGTGATTATAACTTTTTTCGTTCAAATTCTAACAAGAAAGAAATTTATCGTGTTGCAATTGTAAAATATGTTGGTATAAATGCATTGAACTTATTACCACACAGCAAAACTGTGGCAAGCCTTCCTGCTGATTCGTCATGTAAACTAACTCTGATTCAGACACCCATAACATTACCCGGGCCTGCATCGTGTTCCAATAAAGTATGTGAATAAGGAAATTCTAGTGTCGCATTATTTTACAACGAAGTGTGCGAACCATATAGATCGTCAGAAGTTTTAAAAAACAAACATGCACTGCTAACATCTAAATTAAAAAACGAAGATGTTTCAACTAGTCATGGTGANCAGAAGTTTTAAAAAACAAACATGCACTGCTAACATCTAAATTAAAAAACGAAGATGTTTCAACTAGTCATGGTGAGAGAACGAAAGTTCGGACATCAAGACTGCTGGTGATGATGTGAAAATAAACGTAAATGGACATATACTACCGATGATGAAGTGACGAAATATGCAGAACAAAAGCGAAAAATTGTTGCTGAAGATAAGGACTACTTGAAGTTGGGGCAGAAGAAATGCTGATTCAAACTCAGTACTCTGGCCCANGAATTGTTGCTGAAGATAAGGACTACTTGAAGTTGGGGCAGAAGAAATGCTGATTCAAACTCAGTACTCTGGCCCAGATATATCTCGCAGTAGTTAGATAATGTTCCTTCGAACACAGGTTCGATGGGCGGAGCCGCGGAGCCAAAGATGAATGCAAGAGCATAAAAAAGTCATGAAAAAAGTGTCATGGCCGCCAGTGTCCACCATGTTGGCAGCCAGTTGGCGGCCATGTTGGCCGCCAGTGTCCACCATGTTGGCAGCCAGTGTCCGCCATTTTGCCAGCCAGTAAATTAAAACTTATGTAAAAACTTATGTAAAAATTTTATTAAATTTTTTTAAAAATAATGTATTGTATGAGGCATGCATGTCGGCCATGCTGCCAGCTAGTACAAGTAGGAGGCCATTTTGCCAGCCAGTAAATTTAAAACTTATGTAAAAATTTATTAAATTCTTTTAAAATAATGTATTGTATGAGGCATGCATGTCGGCCATGTTGCCNTTTAAACATTTTTTATATAAGTTTTTACATAACTAATTACTTTACTGGCTTACAAAATGGCAGCCTACTTGTACTAGCTGACAAAATGGCCGACATGCATGCCTCCTACAATACTTTTTTTAATTTAATACATTTTTTACATAAGTTTTTACATAACTTTTAACATAACTTTTTTACTGGCTGGCAAAATGGCGGACACTGGCTGCCAACATGGCCGACATGCATGCCTCATACAATACATTATTTTTAAAAAAATTTAATAAAATTTTTACATAAGTTTTTACATAAGTTTTAATTTACTGGCTGGCAAAATGGCGGACACTGGCTGCCAACATGGTGGACACTGGCGGCCAACATGGCCGCCAACTGGCTGCCAACATGGTGGACACTGGCGGCCATGACACTTTTTTCATGACTTTTTTATGCTCTTGCATTCATCTTTGGCTCCGCGGCTCCGCCCATCGAACCTGTGTTCGAAGGAACATTATCTAACTACTTCTCGCAAAACTCTCATCATGGAAGAATATACATGCAGGCATGTATCGTGAACCTTCTGTGAATGATATCGTGATTTCTAGCTATTTACTTTCTGAAGACGCATATGACTTGGTTGATAGACTGCAGATGTTCGTTCCATCACAAAGAACCGGATATATTTATGTTGGTTAAGAGATAAATTCGAATATTAATGTACTCAGAGCTAGATGCTTTATTCAATTAAATATTACGCATGTGTGTGATTTTGTTAAGAATAGAAATAAATGCTTAATCAAATATAAACAAGCTTGTTTTTTTTTTTTAATTCCTATCGACTAAGAATGTACCTACTGCTGTGCATTCATTAATGACAGGTAGGCTGCATTNGTTTTTTTTTTTTAATTCCTATCGACTAAGAATGTACCTACTGCTGTGCATTCATTAATGACAGGTAGGCTGCATTTATTTGTATTGAACTAAAATATTCGTTGGAGATAAAGTTCATTGCAGTTACTTAGCATGTAAATCTATTTAATACCATGATCCAATCCTTCTTGATGTTTAGAAAACACTCGCTTATGTGAATGTGACTGTCTGGCCTTCACCAGTCACTTCTCTCCACCAGTCACTACAGGATACGTATACGTTTGGTATGATGTCATCACCAGCTTGTGTGTACCAAGTTTCAGTTATTTCCTGAACTTTGTGGTTGTTGCATGGTGAGTTCGATACCTAATTACGGAGAAATAACAATGACGTTTTAATTGTGTATCATGTCTAATTTTTACCTGTGAAATAAATGGGCTCTCTAGGGGATTGAATGTATGTTACCTTATTCTAAATATTGGTGATCTATCTCCAGCGATGTCAGGGTGGTATTATAATAATTGTAAGGAACGAGTTGTTTTCTTGGTCGGTGATGTATGCCATGCGTGGAAAGGCATGATAGTGATTGTGGTCTCTGCTTCTGTTGCGTTCCCATAGATAGCTACGAGATGCGCACATGATCTCCAGGTCTTCTGTATGAATGAAACAGCTGAACCGGTTTTTTTCCATTATGTTTTGGGAAGACTATAAAGCAGAGTACATACAGAGTTGAAATATATATATGTTGCGATGCATTCATACTCGTCAGTACAAAGTTCATACATGTAATGTTATTTCTATATAAATAAATTTCGTTGCGAGTGAATCGTGAGAAATTCGTTTCATAATGTGTTTACAGTTATAGCACTGTAAATGGCATGTATTCAAAATAAGTACATGTACATGATATTTAAGTAATTATTTATTACCTTGCACTGTATCACTGAATTTTTTTGTAAATGAATTTACATGGTGTGACTCGACTGGCCTGACACCCCTACAGCATGACGCGTCTCTCTTTCTCTCTCTCTCTCCCTCTCTTTAGGCTAGTTTATGTGTCATCCCTTAGACTTGGCGAGACCTGCTTGGTGACCACGTCGTCGGCCGACCACCTGGGCTCCCTTACAGATTCTCGTGATGCTAGTTGATCGCGCAACGTTGGGCTGGTCGAACGCTTTCTACTGCTAGTGTTGTGAGTGTAGGCTATACTCTCAATTTTATGGTTTCGTTTCAATCGGTTCGTAAGGAAATCGTTTGCTATTCTTTAGTACCAACCAGGACTATCTTGTCTTGACTAGCATCGTCTAACGTAGAGTACAGCACGAGCCAGTCTGTGATATGTCATTACGGTGGTTGGTAAGTGCTTATCACAAATTTTACTTTACATTTTACTTTTATATATGTTTGCATCAGTGTGTAGAAGTGATAACCTTATCACTCTTGTGCTTCCTGGCTCCGCAAATATGTAATTTTTAGCCTAACGTGACATACAACGCTCGATGCGCGCGCAATATGTGTCGGTTGGTAAATGCTTACACTTATTTTCTTTTACTACTATTTTTATATATGTCTGCATTAGCACGTAGCAGTATCGTCTCTCTTGTGCGACTAACGGTTTAAATGTATGATGTTTAGTGGCAAGTAAAGGACAACTGTCCTTAGAAGTCGCGTAATGTGTACCGCAGATGTCACATTGTAGACTTTTTTGATATTGGTCATTGTGAATATTTTTATATTTAATGTCACTGAGCATTCTAGATTTTACTAAAATTCTTCGCACGATAGCAACACCGATATCAGTGTTATCGACTTTGGCACAATTTGTTATATATATATATATATATATATATATATATATATATATATATATATA